>SJJU01003623.1:0-30956 GCA_012932125.1 Conopomorpha cramerella
TTGGATGGTGGATATTTATAAATTAAAAAAAAATAAAAATAAATACACATCACGCCTTTTAATGCCAAAGTGGGGTAGGCAGAGGAACTTGCTAAAGCAAATGCCCACGGTTCACCAAGCGTATTTAACCCAACGTGACAGGGGGTGTTGGGCCGTTATAGGGTTCACACACCTTGTGGTGTGCGGGTTTCATCACGATGTTGTCCTTCACCGTACGAGCGCTGCGTTGCGTACATAGGCTCTGAAAAAGAGTCCCATTGGTACACGTCCGGAGTAGCCGGACTCGAACCCGCGACCTCCCGGTTACAAGTCAAGTATCCGACCAACTGGACCACAGACGCTTATATTATTGTTTTAATTACAATCTACAGTTGTTAATTCAGAACGACTATCCAAATATGTACTGTGTTGAATGTTTTCAACCCCGAATCTCCCGAGATCGTAGTTTCTAATACATTAAAACATTAAAATACGACCATCGACTCCATTCTACGACTTTTCATGTTTAATTTACGGTATTGCCGCACTAAAAGAAATTTAATGTTCATTTTGAGTACGATCCTTGTGAACAACAACGGCTGGCGACAAATAAATAAAAAAACAAAAATAAAGCTAAGGAAAAATACCCAACAGCCCAGACATCAATACGCCGTTCCATTAATTCGTCAATAACTCTAAATCAGTCAGGACCGCGGCTGCCTCCCCCTGTCCGCTCGCTCGGTACTGCGAATTTACCGAGCCAATAAAAACGATACTTTTACTGCCACCGAAGTCACAATTCGTGCGGACAGGCCTCGAAGGAAACTTCATGCATATCTATAAGATCTTAATCTGGACTTGACAGTCGAACAAAATGATTGTGCCCGGGGTTCTTTTTAATTGGACAATAGTCCGTTGGACGTTTTCGAGCCTGCACAATCGCTGCGGACTTTGCACTCTATTGCTCGGCAAATTAAAGTGCCACTATTTTAGAATTACAACTCGGCTGTACGACTTTTTTCCCCCGTTTTTTTATGCGACACAGTTTAGTGCTGAGATGGTTCGCAGTGTTGTGGGAATTGGGATTTTCTGGATTTGTATCGGGTTAATTTTGCGATTTATGACACGTCTTTTCGTTAGGATGACTCGACATATCTGCATACAATATTTTTTTGTTATTGTTGTGGTGTAAAAAACAAATGCATGCTTCTACTAGTTGCTGTCGGACTTTTATAACAATTTATAAAAGTCCTTGTGAATGATTTAATTATCAGTCAAGTACAATTACTTGACTGATAATTAAACCAGAACTCAGAAATATGACACGGTAAGCACCAGCTTTCAAACAGAGAAAAAACATCAAAATTGGTTTACACAGTCAAAAGTTCAGCGAAAATAAAAACGCTGTACAAAGCATGGGTAACAATATTATTAGTTAAATAACGTAAAGTAATAAAATGTTTATGCCAAGTCATGCATACAGGAGGTTACCATAGCCTTGGGACAATAAGACGACGGTGCCATGGGTTGATAGATACAATGTGTCAGTCATATAGATACACATAGTTATAATAAAAAGAAATGACGTAGCATGAAAATATTGATTGATGAACTTTGTTACTGTTTCAATTCGGACGTTAGACTAAAACAAGTCAATTTTGTATTTTGGTGCAAGAAGATGGACTAGACTTGTGGTCAGGACATCTGCCTCTAATTAATCGTAGGTCCGACATAATGATAACCTAATACCCCCATCGCGTTTTACAATAGGACAACCAAGAGAACGGCAAAACGTCATCCATACCAGGTGGATTTACCATTTACGCGAACCAAACGGTTTGCGTCCACTTTCATAGTGCGAACCGCCAGAATGTGGAACGACTTGCCGGAGTCTGTGTTTCCTGCGCAGTACAGTCTGAAGGTCTTCAAGTCACTGGGGTGAATAGGTGCCTACTGAACAAGTGTGCTCCATCGTAGACCACATCGCTGCTTAACATCAGGCAGGATGGTGGTCAAACGCTTGTTCATAGTGATAAAAAAAAATATTCATAATTTGTTATGAACTGAGGCATTTGCTGTGTAGGTCTTTTATCTATCATGGTGATAATCATCAGCCCATACTCGTCCACTGCTGGAGATATACCTCTTCAATTGCACGCCACTGCGTTTTGATTTCGGCTTCTTGCATCCAGCTTCTGCCAGCCATATTGCACAAATCATCAGTTCACCTTGCCTGAGGGCATCCTACACTCTGTTCGCCGAGACGCGGTCTCTACTCGATAACTCGTTTACCCCAACGGTAATCGGTTCTCCGGCTAATATGGCCGGCCTACTGCCACCGTAGCTTGCTAATGCGATGAGCTATATAGCTGTGTCTTGTCTATGGAGTATGTTAAAAGTACTAAACCGTCACCAGTCTCCATCACCCATCATAGCCATCGTCATGTCGGCCCATCACTATCGTCCACTGTTGTAAATAGGCCTTTCCCAAATCCGTCATATGTATGTTACACATAGTACATATTGAAAGTGGGATTATTAGGGTCCGAATGTTATTTTTACTTTTATAACTGACTGACTAAGCCGACAAACGTTGATTTGCCAACATAACAATTTTTCTATGCCATTTTATGCATGTAATACATATAAAGCTTTATCTAAAAGAAAAAAACATCAAAATCCGTTGCGTATTTTAAAGATATAAGCATACAAATAACAATAGGGACAGAAAATCAGGCGGAGGGGAGGAGACTTTGTTTTATACTATGTATTGATGAAACAAAGTTAACTAATAATTATAGGAAATAGCATCGAAATTTACGTCCAACCCTACAATTAACACATTTATTATAATAATAGCACTAGTAACTAGAAATTGTAATATTAACTATTCAATTGTGCACCCCATTGTAACGCTTTGACACAACATTGATTTTTTAATAATGACGCATTTCGTATTGTATTTTGTAATTATCTTATTTCAATAATTGACGATTCTGTTACGTAGTATTTAGTTTCAGTGGAATTGACAATACTGAGTTGAACATCATAATACATTTGAACTGAAACTACAATCACAACAATGTACAGTGGGCAAAGAATCTGCTCTACCACCTTCAGCCCCCCTAGTACAGCGCTCCAAGAAATAAGTGACAAGACATATAACGCGCTGCGATTTGTTAAAACTAGCTGAGTCGCACAAAGCGTGACATAACAGCCAATCAGAGCGCGTATTTGTTCTATGTCATGTCTTTCTTGAGGCGCGTGCTAGGTCTGCAGGTTGTAACTGATATGAATGTATAGGACATTATGGTATTTTTTTACACGTTGCAATATAACATCTCTAACTCTCTCAAATTGGTAGCAAAAGTGACAGTTTGGATCCAGAAGTAATAAATAATAAATTATTTTCCACACATTTTGGTGGAAAAGAGACATACGGTTTGCAAGTCTAGTTGTGTTTGGTCAGAGTCTCTAACTCATTGATGTTTTATAGTAGGTGTCATCTAAGAAGCGAATTCTGACAGGTCGATTGACATAGCCTGGTGTTGTGCAATATTGGCAAGATTCGATTTATTATCGGAATCGGTTTACGAGTGTGATGTTGATACTATCTATTAAAGTTTTTGTAAATGATTTATGAGTGTAAATGATTTATGAGCGTAAATGATTATATCAATATGTGCGTACAATTATGTTAACCGTGTCACTATACACGGTTATTACATCTAACTGCATAATCGAAAAAAATCACAGCATTAATCAAATTGATAAAAAAGAACAAAGACCAAATAGAATGTTCAACGCTGGGTACATTGTCAGCGCCATACATGTGGTTGTCAGTTACTTCCGTTCTAAAAAATGTTCATGGGCATTCTCAATGTGTCAGAATTTGATCCTTAGAATACGCCGCCGACTATAGCAACACAGGAAGTGTCATCAACAGTAACAGAGCACTTTCTTGGCTGACGGTACCACGTAGTACTAGCCCAAGTTACACTGATTCTTGCCAACGTCAGTTGTGCTTCGTTTACTATGCTAATATAGTTGCAGTTAGCCAGCAGACCTGGAGGACTCTAGTAATTGCAGATGGCTGCCAAGCTTAGCTTTACAGTCCGACAAGGATCTTTTGGCGCGTGACTGCTTAATATTTAATGCGATTTCTCACTCACCCTTTCTTGATTTGTATTCTAACAATACTTCACGCCTTTTAATCCTAAAGCTGGGTACGCAGAGGCACTTGCTAAAGCAAATGCCCACCGTTCACCAAGCGTATTTAACCCAACGTGACAGGGTGTGAGCCCATCGCCGTTATAGGGTTCACACACCTTGTGGTGTGCGGGTTTCATCACGATGTTGTCCTTTACCGTACGAGCGTTGCGTTGCGTATATAGGCTCTGAAAAAGAGTAACATTGGTACACGCCCAGTAGCCGGACTCGAACCCGCAACGTCCCGGTTACAAGTCTAGGGTCCGATAAAAAGGACCACAGACGCTATTATTATTATTTATCGTATTCTAACAATATGTAGGATAAACACATAGTATAAAACAAAGTCACTTCCCGCTGGCCGTCCCTATGTATGGTTTGATTTTTAAAACTCAGCAACGGATTTTGGTGTGGTTTTCATTAACATAAAGAGTGATTCTTGAGGAATATTTATATGTATAATATATGAATAATATGATCAGAGGGAAACACTGTTAATAATGTATATAGGTAAAACAATGTTTGCCGGGTTTTTAGAGTTAAAAATAATAATAAAAAACAATAAAAAAATACACTTCACGCCTTTAATCCCAAAGAGGGGTAGGCAGAGGCACTTGCTAAAGCAAGTACCCACGGTTCACCGAGCGTATTTAACGCAACGTGACAGGGGGTGAGCCCATCGCCGTTATAGGGTTCACACACCTTGTGGTGTGCGGTTTCATCACGATGTTGTCCTTCACCGTACGAGCGTTGCGTTGCGTACATAGGCTCTGAAAAGAGTCCCATTGGTACACGTCCAGTAGCCGGACTCGAACCCGGGACCTCCCGGTTACAAGTCAAGTGTCCGACCGACTGGACCACAGACGCTCTGAGAGTCTTTTTAGAGTTATCTATGAAAACATAACTCTGAACATGGCTGAAATTTGGTGCCAAATGTTTTAGACACAAAACAAAATAACTTTGTTGCACTGTACGTGTATGCCATCTAAGTTAACAAAGGCCCATATTCCAAAACCCAATTCAAGAAGATCTCAGCTCAAGTACTTTGTCCCGCTCCAATCGAGTTTGTGTAAAAGAGACAAAGCATCATTTGAGTCAAGCAACAATTAAGTAGGTTAGTACCTACTTTATTATTGCTTCAGCTTCTTTTTCCTAGCGTTAATCTCGGTATTCATGTAGGATTTCACGTGTAGGTTCGAGGTCCCCGACAATCGAAGTACATACGTAAGTTATAGTGAGTCCGTTGGAACGTATTCTATCATGCACGAAAACAAGCCACCGCTTGGGCAGTTCCCTTTTTCTGACTCCTGACTGGTTTCAGAATACGGGTACCTACAACAATTTCATTTGTTGAACCTGTATCTAGGTATAAACGATACAATACGATTGTGCGCTCCCTTTCTCGTATTTAAACAAATGTTCGGTTTATTGTGCGTGATGAGGGTTTGTTTGGCTATTCTATCCAGCCCAGATTCAAAAAGATAGCGCAGCAGTCTCTTGGGAATTTCACAGAGTTCACGGAGTGGCCTTGGTCGTCCAAGGATTTTTGTGACGTGTAGGTATAGGTAGCTGTTAACACTTATATAGATACTCAAATTAAGACAAAATACTTATATATTGCCAGCATGTCCACGTTTGGGATGAAACCTCGAAAGTGTTACGGCATCATAGCCTCGTCGATTTTCCTTGTTTTTGAGTATGAAACGATGTTACAAGAAGTAAACAACATTAAACAATAACGATGATATAGATATTGGCCCTAATAATACTCGATAAGCCCACCCCTCGCCAAAACAATCGTGATTCTCATATATGTGAAAACTCTATCTTCCCCTCATTATTTACATTTAGCTAATTCCGCTCTAATTACGTTGGAAAGATCCACATTAATTTGGAAAATGTTCATTGTCTAATTAAACAAAGGCTCGTTCGTTATATAAACATTAAACAAAATCACGACGAGGTTTCAACGAACTTCACAAACTCCGCGGAAAATATGAGTGAATACTTATCTACTAGAACTTTGCTATTAAAGTTTCAGCGCAAATGCTCTGTGAAAATAATTTATTGCATTCAAACCCACCAACTGCAAGTAAACACCGAAACAGCAAAGTTTTTACCAACAATTCCGTCTCCTTTACTTTTGCTAGCGTAAAATATTTTAGACACCATCTAAATATCTGTTTGTAAAAATCTTTAAATTACAAAAGCACCATAAAGGCTCAGTAAGAGTAAAACATCTGTTATCATTAGAAACGCGTCGTCCAATAAGATCTTTCCATAAGATGACATAGCTGAAACTGCACAAAAGATAATCCATCTCATAACAACATTTATGAAAATCCCGCCTTTTCATCCCCGTACGGGCAGATCCTTTCGTCGGCTAAATTCTTGCCACAAAACCGCAGGCTTCTATTCAGTGATAAAAAAAGTTTGTGTAAAAAAAAAGTATACATACTCGGCGGCAGGAACCAGTGGAACTCTATGAAGGAACTCATTACGAAGCTCCTTGAGGTACTATTTCGGGTGAATAGGGAGCGGGCGCGGCGAGATAGGGCCCGCTTATGAGCGATATCGTCACAAACTAAGTGTACTCCCCCCGCGCAGGCCCCACCGAGACGTGCGCCCCATCGTTTGACAGCCGCGGAGATGCCGAACCAGACTTTGACGAAATGCATAAAACCTTTTTTTTTCAAAGAGCTATCGAGCAACGACTGGCTGGATATTAGATGAAAAAAACGTAAACTTGAACTGCTACCTAGTGGTTGTCAGGTTTATCTGAACTTTCGGAAGATGTAGGTCCGACATCATCTAGGTATATTATGAATTTACCTGCATTTAAATAAACCCCAAGCAAATGGTCTTAGAAAAAAAAATGTAAATATTTTTTTTTACACTGGTAGATAGTATGGGGATGGATATATTTCGTTGCAGCACTGGCGTTATATTGACGAGCCCAACATTTTATTTCAAAGACTTTTGTTTGGGGTCCATTTACACGTAGTATGATTAGCGTCTACGTTTTTTTTTAATACCTAAGTACCCTTTGTTATAGTATTAAGGGGTGTGAACCCTGTAACAGGTAACGGTTGACGCCCCTATTAACAACTGTGACGGTTTCAGACCCTACCACGTTGTTATCTCATCATAGAATAGGAGATTTTAGTAATTAACAATGATAGCTATTTCTGTCTAACCCTTAAAGGAATAAGATACGTGAGTTATTGGTTACCTGTGTTATGCGAGCGCCAGATATTGGCACTATTTTCATCATGTCAAATGTACAAAAAAATTGGCCAGGATTATAACATAACCTATAACTTTCTATACAGTAGAGCAATTTTGATCATTCATTTTTTATTCATAAAAGTTTATTAATCTTCGCTTAGCAGATGACACTGTTCTCTTGTCCCGCTTCCAAGCTACTATCTATGCTAGAACAAGTTGGCGTGACGGGCCTCGAGGTTCGACTTTAGATACATATGAAGACTAAAGTCATTACTAACAGCCACGCCGTTGACGTGGATGGTGACAGAATTGCATAGTCTCCTCCCAATAAGAAGGACGTCGAAAGACGCATCGAAAATGCCTGGAGGAACTATTGATCAATTAACAATCTCATGAACGGGGAATTTCTCTTTGAGTATCAAACGCAAGACGCTCAGACTTGGTATCTAACTGAAATTCAAAGGTTTAGAGGTCTGTCAAAGAAATATGGAGCGCAGCATATTAGGAGTTAGACTAATTGACAAAGTCCCTAACACTGAACTTTTCCAAAACTCAAATTAAAGATGTGACTCGGAGGTCAGCTGAGCTGAAGTGGGACTGGGCCGGCCACATCACCTGAATGGAACCAAACCATTTGGCCCAAATAACGACGGAATGGTTACCAGCAAATGACAAGAGGCGACGTGGTTGCCTCAGAAAGCATTGAAGTGACGAGCTGGTGTCTCAGGACAAAGCTAAATAGTCGCTCGGAATATTAATAAGGATTATACTCCGAAGGCGGTTCAATTTTTTTTGCTTTACAGTGTTTTCGGTGGTTTTAATTTATTCGTGAAAAAGTTATACTAGTTTAAATCTGTAAATATAACACTGTTATTAAGTAATGAGCATTACGCAAGCGGTTAATTTCCGCACACACCCGTTCAGTGCTGTGTTTGTAATTAAACAATTCAGAAACATTTACATACATTTATGTGCACGCATAAAATATGCACTAGCATACATACTACACACTTACCTTTTCATTTGTTAACGAGTTGTCGTTTGGCGCATACAAGCGAATTTTCCGAATGCCAAAAAGTGGCAGCAATCAATTTTAAATTAATTATCATCTGAATTATTTTTAGTCATAATCGCCCACATACATGCCGTAACATTGTGTAATTTACACACTGTTCTGGCTTATGTACCTGTCCATGAATTCTAACGATATAATTTAATGAAAAAACATTGACCTTTTAATAACAAAAGGGATTATTCTGTATTTTCACGCACGTCAAAAAAATCTCAGATGTTAGAAAGGAACAAGCCACAGAGTAAGTTAAATACTACACTTCAAGTTTATGAACAAAATTACAAAGACAAAATTAAATCCTTTTATCAGAGGTGAATAAAGTACAAGCATTATCATAGCTCTTCTTATAATTATCATGTTTCCCCTACACCATGAATGGTGGAAACAATAAAGGTTCTTGAATTCTCTCCCCCCTTTACACCGCCGATGTAGAGTAGCGGACATGTCAAGCTATACAGCCTGGTCCTAACCTGAGCCATGTTGGGGAAGCTGCCTCACGTATTTTAAGCTCAAGTAAGCACTATAAAGCAACTATCTCAGAGCAATACTAACGAGGAAATTATCGTGCTTTACTGTCAAGCTGGTATCCCTCGCTCTCTCTCTCTCTCATTAGCAGTTGTCTCTCTCCTAGAGACGTCTCCGTGACAAAATAATTGATATGATTTTAATAACCTTTGCTGATTGTAATAAAAGATACTTTACTTGGGTCAAATTTATTTATTTATTTAAGGGCAAGCGGACGTTGGACGAGCGTCTGTGGTCCAGTTGGTCGGACACTTGACTTGTAACCGGGAGGTCCCGGGTTCGAGTCCGGCTACTGGACGTGTCCCAATGGGACTCTTTTTCAGAGCCCATGTACGCAACGCAACGCTCGTACGGTGAAGGACAACATCGTGATGAAACCCGCACACACAAGGTGTGTGAACCCTATAACGGCGATGGGCTCACCCCCTGTCACGTTGGGTTAAATACGCTTGGTGAACCGTGGGTACTTGCTTTAGCAAGTGCCTCTGCCTACCCCTCTTTGGGATTAAAGGCGTGAAGTGTATTATTTAAGGGCAACCGAGAAGACATAAGCTTTTACATTTATAAAAAAAAAATTAACAGTAGCGAGTGCTTCCTTAATGAATTTCAGAAAACCGTTCACGTATTTTGTTTAATGAAATAATAATTAGATCAATCATTTCCAAGTATTGACGCTATGGTAAAAGTTGTTAATTTTGACGATTCTAAGACCATTATTAGGTAATGCATATAACAGTGAACTCTAGATTTCTTTATCCCATTTATGTCCCTACTTTTGAGACGTTAGTCGTTATGGACGGGGAATCCGATCTTGGCAACACGCAAGCCAATTTGGCAAGTACAGTAATGAAACAACGACCGTATTTGCGTTTGCAAATGAAGTATTCAAGTTAATTTAAAAATACAAATTGTACTCCTAAAGCGGGTAAGTAGCCCTAACGGCGCCCTAAGCATATAGCTGTACCGCGTGGTGTTACTCACGGTTTTTTTTCTTCGATCCCTTGGGAATTTTGGCATAAAATATAGCCCATGTTCACTGGTTTACTTTCCAAGTGTAAAAAAAAAATTCAAATCGGTCACATACATTGTTTCGGCGCCTTTTCCAAATCCAAACAAACAAGCAATCTGAGGTCAAAATCTGGATTACTATTACCGGGGTCATGAATGCCCAACACCTCAGCATAGTAACCTGTACCTATAACAAGTGGTCTACTCAATAATCCAGTGTTGTAAAGTTGCCTGCTGGAACTAGAATGGCTATGGCTATGATGATAATGTCAGTATTTACAGTATAGAATTATATTTTTAATAGCCAATGGGCCATCCACTTTTTACAAAACCCTTATTTGTCGAGCGAAACCGCAATTAAGCCAGATGTGACCTAAAGAGACATAACATCTAAGGGATTATGGACGCGCGAGCTTATTTGTGCTTTTTTTAGGTCGTACATTGAGTGCGACCCTCCGCTATCATCATCTAGGCCTCAAAATAACCCCTTTGTCATAAAATATATTATTACTCATGAAGGATTTTATTACACCATCCATCAAAATTGTTTGTCTTATCGTTCTAATAAAATGGATTCCCGCTGGCTTTATTGTGGGTAGGTATGCATTTTTATCCCCCGGACGAAATACTCGCCCTTATGATCGATAAAACTGAGTCATCGTGGTTGATCTGTTTGGTGAAGGTGACTAATCATTTTTGTTGAAAAAATAATAAAAATATATGGATATACATGCATTATCTCCCGCAGGTATTATGCCGTAATTGTGAAATCAAACACGGTCATTGTTATTAAAGTTTCGAACCGGGTATATCCGGCACAGCTGCACATGTCGTGGGTATAAGCGGAAAAAATATCTAACCGATACAGGTCGGTAGGACTCATAAAAATTAAACAGAATCCACTCGTGACCACTAAGCATGCACTGTGTCAAAACGTCGAGTAAAAATGGTAAGCTCGCGCTTATATTTTGTTATATTCGCGCCGATTCCGGGTTGAAAACTTAAAAATAAAATGTCTTTTTTCCTTAAAACACGGCCATTGTTGTAATGGGTATCGATTCGTGAGGGGAAAATTAAATATGGCGTTTATTCGATTTTAATGACAGAATTAGGATCGTTTTTTAGTACTATTGCAGAAATCAGTATTCTAATTGTGTTAGTGAATATGAGTGATTGATTGGACCGAATTCACATTCTAAATAATTGCGGTCTGGGATGTTCTCAAGTTAGAAACACCAAGTCTTCAAAAAGTATTTGGTTGGATGGAAGTTTAATTACGAAAGAGTCTAGGTTCGGACATACGCGCAGGTAAAAAGTAAATAAGCTAAAGGAGATGCTACTTATATAGGTATAGATGAATATAGGTAAAGATGAACACCTTTCGGCCGCCCTTGTAACTGTTTTTTGGAACCGGTTACTAAATGAAGAATTTCTATTCTTTTCTCGATAATTAGCTACAAGCTAAAACTTTTTCGTCCACATATGCAACATGGTACATTTTATTTTTTAAAAGTCTAATTTATCTTTTTTTCTATACTTTTATTCGAATGTAAATACTAATCTACTTATGAAAAACGGAGGTAATGGGAGTTTTATTACTACAAAAGAGGACCGACGATTTTTTTGGGTAACTTTACTACAAACAGGAACAGAAATAACATTTATCGTAATTCTTTACAAGTACCATTGAATCATTTTACTTGTTTGCAACTTGATAAAAGATTTTTCTTTGATACTGGTTACCAAATTCAGTTACAAGAGCGACCGAAAGGGATGGTTGAACCAGCCGGCCAAGAATCTGGCCTAACATGACCACGAAACTCGATATGAATGTAATTGGAAATAAAGGTTCATTTTTAACTTGTCACATTAAAACAACCTACCTTAACGATGTTTAAGTGATATAGGAAGTGTCACCCAAACTGATAGATCACATTTTTAGCGGCTATAATAATAGCTATTGATTTGTTTACATTCTCAAATACAAATGGTATTTTTTTCGTGCCGGAAGGGGGTTAATGGAATTTTAATAGTAACAATTTATATAAAAATTGCTGCTATTTGAAATTTAGGCCAGGGGTATGCGAACAAGCTGATGCATTAGGATATTGTGAAGTACAGTATTATAAAATTAAATAATACAGCTCATTTCCTTTCTAGTGAAATCCAAGTGCACCAGAGTTAATATTCTAGAGAAAAAAAATTAAAAAGCGAAACCAATTAGCTGGCCCAGTGGCACACTTTGCAGCGGCAACCGGGGCTCGTTACAGCACTACGAATAAAACATGCCCGCAATTGTCTCTGCACCTTCATTCAGTACTCAATCTAACTGAAAACGGCTCAAGTTATATAACATCTGTTTACTATAAAATGTCCGCATTCGCAGTAATACAAAGATACCCTAAAACATCAGGCGGTGGGTTAAATTAATCCGTATTTCACAGCAAATAAGAGCAGAACGTAATACATATTCCGCCAACATAAATATCTGGGTAGCGAGTTTCTAGTTAAGCTTTATACACGTGCGCCATAGCGTGTGTGAGATATACACAATGAATGGTTTAAAAAAAGAACAAAGAAAAATGAAAAGATAATAAGTTTAACTTCATTGTGTAAATAGCAGGACAATATGATGGCCATGGCCTTGAATCTTTTCATACATTACTTCGGTGGTTTAGTCATTTATAGAGGACTAGACCAGCTGTACCTGTTACCCGCAGTTTATTCCGTACCCGTGAGAATTTTCGGATTAATTATATCATATTTATTATTGGATTTATAAGCTATATTTCTCTGTTTTCTAAAGTTTCTTTGAAATCCGTTCAGTAGTTTTTGCGTGAAAGAGTAACAAACGTCCTTCTATCTATTTAACTGCGCTTTTATTACTAGGCTGCGTCACCAATACATAGTATACAAATAATCGTGCCGCTGTCTACTTTCTATGTATGCTTAGATCTTAAAAACTGCGCTACGGATTTTTATTTTCTTTAATAGATAGTTTTTATGTATAATAAATAGTAGTGGACTCGACAAACTTATATTAATATATTTAACTTTTTTATTTTTTTATAACCTCCAGGGTGGCATGTGCCCAACAGTGTCACGAGATATAAACTATCCTATCTCTCAAATTGGACTAAATTACATATAAATGCCAACTTTTGTGAATATCAGTAGCCTTGGTGAAGAGTTCAGTGGGAACAAACATCATGACACTGGATTTTTATATATTAAGATATAATATGAGAGAACACTGTGAATAATGTAATTGGCAAAACAATGTTAGCCTGGTTAGTTAGTATTCCATTAATTAATATACCTTTTAAAAATAGGTCGATTGACGAAATATTACACGCACGTTGGTGACTATAAGGCGCCACGACATGCACAGGCTTAATCGGCGATGTCCTGATCCATGGAGATCTTTACTAAGCCTAGCTTACGTTCACTGTGCTGCTTGGTTCTATGACCTGAATTTGATAAAACAATGTATTTAATAACATTCACTCTTCATTACGACGGCTATACGTAGTACATTATGACTACAATTTCGTATGAACATAAATCAAATATAATAAATAAATAAAAAATAAATACACTTCACGCCTTTTAAAGCCCAAAGCGGGGTAGGCAGAGGCACTTGCTTAATATGCAAATACCCACCAAGCGTATTCAACCCAACGTGACAGGGGGTGAGCCCATCGCCGTTATAGGGTTCACATACCTTGTGGTGTGCGGGTTTCATCACGATGTTGTCCTTCACCTCGTACGGTTGAGTTGCGTACATAGGCTCTGAAAAAGAGTCCCATTGGTACACACACGTCCAGTAGCCGGACTCGAACCCGCGACCTCCCGGTTACAAGTCAAGTATCCGACCAACTGGACTACAGACGCTCAATCAAAATCAAATATCAAAAACAAAATGTAATCATCCGTTAATGGATATTGGAGTCAGGCATAATTCGTACAGACCACAAAGCTGGTCTAATGAATAGTGTTGGATTATTTGTGACAAATAGCTAAACAAGTATTATGCATTGAATAACGCTCAGTTCCCCGTATTGCTCGTGCATTTCCTAAGCACATTCCTACGTAACATTTCATTTATCACAACGTATAATAATGGTGGGCCTGTCGCTATTAAGAGGTTCACATACCTTTTTGGAATGTGGATTTCCTTGCGATGTTTTCCTTCCGCATAGTTTGTAGCTCTCTGAAAAGAAGACCCATAATTTTAGCCAGTGTTCTAGTCGCACATAAGTTTCATTTGAAAGTCGAGTTATACAAGCAAAAAGCTATAACCGTTCTACTATGTGTTACTAAAAACTAAGCCAAGCATTATTAACACTAACATGGTAAGGGATGAGCTCACCGTAAGGTTCACGTACCTATTCCCATCTATTTTCCATTTACATAGGATCGTATGGTGGTCTAGGATGTTTTTTTTTATCACTATGAACAAGTGTTTGACCACCATCCTGCCTGATGTTAACTAGCGATGTGGTCTACGATGGAGCACACTTGCTCATTAGGTACCTATTCACCGTCGATAGAATGCAACAGTTGGCGTGTCGTAGGAACCGACTATTAACTCAATTATGTTAAATGCGGGTGTATGTATGTATGTTTTTTTTTATCACTATGAACAAGCGTTTGACCACCACCCCGCCTGATGTTAAGCAGCGATGTGGTCTACGATGGAGCACACTTGTTCAGTAGGTACCGATTCACCCGCGACTTGAAGACCTTCAAAGTATACTGCGCAGGAAACACAGACTCCGGCAAGTCGTTCCACAACCTGGCTGTACGCACTATGAAAGTGGACGCAAACCGTTTGGTTCGCGTAAATGGCAAATCCACCTGGTATGTCCCTTTTATTCCCGATACATTTTTCGTCATCGTATGAGTGTTAACCCAATAACGCCCAGGTGCATACTTACACTTTACTTGGTTTTGACTTTTATTACCAAGTAATAATAGAGTTTAAAATAACTTGTCAGTCTACAAGTACAGTAGTATATACCACTGACCCATTGGTTTAAGCTTAGTAAGCCCAGCGTACTGGTTTGTCTCAAACCCAACACCTCCCGTTGGCCTCCGAGTACCGACAACTAAACTATAGAGATGCTCCGATATATTACTAATCGATAAATAATCGAAAATCCTCGAAAACGGCTATTGTCTAGAAACTTGAAAAGCTCTATAGTCCCGCGAGTCAACTTCCACTAACTTAGATTGAATTTAAGATATAGGTACCTGCTTATTTACTTGTGAAACAATCAACAAGGAGTTACAGACTTCCCTAAAAGTACCGTAACTTTGATTATTAAACTTTGTAAAAATCGACGGGGAGGGTCGTAAACAATTCCAATCTGTAGAGTATTTATGTAGAATAATTTCCTAAGGATATTGCCGACAAAACACAAAACAAAAAAAAAACAGTACAGTTACGCTGTTGTCCAGAACATAAAATGTTATCAGTACTTACTAGCCACACGGCAATATGGGAATAAATAAGTCTAGTATAATAATATGTACCTGTAATTTAATTCCAAATTAAAACCTCTTCCGTGTTTGAAAAGTCCATACCACTTGTAAATCGTGGTTGTAAAAGGACATTGATCCACATAAACATTTTTGGACTTTTATCTTGTTGAGAAGGATTCTTGATGACAGCCCGATGCTCACTGGACGGTTACTCTGTAACGAATGATAATAGAGGGCAGAAATTTGGATGACATACTCTAAAATATGTAGTTAGATGCTCATTAGACTACGCGAAAAATACCCCGCTTTATTCCTTTTCATTCCGCGAACTTAACTTTTAATTTTTATTTCTATTAATAAACCTGTGAATACATCATACTATACATGGAAACATAAACATGAAAACCACACAAAGGTCGTCTAAGACCAGGGACACGCGTACATTGTCATTTCACTTGCGAAAACTGTGAAGCGTGTATTGTCCAATATCGTATTTGGGTTCCGTCGTTATTTAAATATAGTTACTTTCTTTAACAATTTACTGTGCTTTTTCAATAGAATAATCAGTTTTAATATTTTATTCAAACATATCCTTTGAATAATTTATAATGAAAGCTGTAATCCGATATCTAAATCAAATAAAAAAAACAAATCTGGTCGCATTGGGGCCTTTGAGGCCAGATAAAGCTAAAATTCGTCGACAGTTCGTTTTTTTTTTTTAATAAAAAGTGACGCTGGCGTATTTATTTATTATGGTTTCTGTGCTTGCAATCGGATTGTTCGATTCCAGTTGTTAGGAGTAAACCGATGGATCTCTTTACGGACGAATAGTAATGTGGTGAAAGACATAATGAGAAACATACATAACAAAAGGTGTGTGTAACATTACTGTTACAATTATTTTTAGGATAGACAGAGGCCGTACAATATGTCATAGGTCAGCCTTTTATCGCGTCTGATTCCACGTGCATCCGTTTTCAGCAATTTTACAACAAAATTTCTGAACTCAGGTTTAGTCTAGGAGAGCTCACGGATTTCGCAGAGCAATAAAATACTAGATATTATATAAATTCTTGCTCAATTTGTAAGCGTACAGGCACCGAGCTGTGCTGGAGAAAAGCCAGGGGGGTGTTGCTGCCGACAGGGGGCGTGGTTGTGATCTAGTAGACGCTCTGCACCTCTGCGGGGATGAGGCAGAGTAAAATTACCAATGAAATACGTACAATAGTTTGTTTTGAAGAACGTTACTATATAAATGTATGCATTTTATTTCGTTAAAAGGTTAGTATACGTGTTAACGCACAGCTTACGAAGACAGTTTGTGAAGCAGTACGGCCCTATATTCTTCACAACAATATATTTTGAACTAGGTGACCCGGCCATACGTTGTTTTGTCAATATGCATTATATGTGTATGTATAAACTTCCACCTTCCGTTTTACCCCCTTAGAGAATGAATTTAAAAACGATATTTATTATCTCACGTAAACGAACCCGCTTTTAACTTTCCAGGATCAAGTGTTTGGGCTCAGCGTAGATCAAGGTTAGTGATGGATAAATCAGTCAAGACTGAGTTTTATATAATATATGTAGATTATCATAAAAGTTAATATTCAGCTATCGAGTAATATACAGAATATTAACTAAACACTTTGCTTTTCATTACGTACCAGTGGGTACGAGAAAAACCTTTAATCCTTTCAAGAGGGAGCAAAACGTGTCTTCCCGTCTTAGTCCCTAAGGGATGAAATGAAATTAAACACTTACTTTGTCTCTCTAAGGAGAAATGTAGCTGTTTTGATCACATTTAAAGGGGAACGCTTTTGTATTAAAACGCGTGAGTGTTTTGCTATTATCCTTATATTTTTTAAGAGCACCAAAGTAATTTTGCAATGAACTTTTTTGATGTTTGATGCTCGGCTACAAAATCTACAGCATCGCCGCTGTCTTCTATCGGATGCATATCGGAGAGTGTACTACGGAGTAGCATAACCTAATAATACCCCCGTCGCGTTTTTACAATAGGACAATCAGGAGAACGGCCAAGCGTCATCCATACCAGGTGGATTTGCCATTTACGCGAACCAAACGGTTTGCGTCCACTTTCATAGTGCGAACCGCCAGGATGTGGAATGACTTGCCGGTGTCTGTGTTTCCTGCGCAGTACAGTCTGAAGGCCTTCAAGTCGCGGATGAATAGGTACCTTATGGACAAGTGTGCTCCATCACATTAACATCAGGTAGGATGGTTGTCAAACGCTTGTACATTGAGATAAAAAAAGAAAAGGTGACACATTATACAACAGAAATAAATGAATACCCTTCACACCTTTTAATCGCAAGACGAGGAAGACAGATGTACTTGCTCAGAAGGGTACCCATTCATACTCAGCCCTCAAATGAAAAGCCAAGTACCGAAAAACCGGCCCATAGTGTCGAGCAGATTATGAACAAATCAAATAAATGATTTGCTAACTTTACTTTAAGTTTCTTGCTTATCTACTTACACCTACCTAATAACGATCAATTCATGTCCACTAAATAATTACTTCAAAATCGCTAGTTTACGTGAGACACAAATGTTGAAGCGAATGTTTTTAAGTATACAAATTTATATTTTCATAGCGAACCTATTTCGCTATGAAAATATAAATATGAAAGTATAGGTACCTACTATCCTTAATGTTTGCCTATACGACAGAAAACTGAGGTTTATATAAATGCAGATTATGAAAAAAACTTAATAAATTATCAGGAAATTTTATTAATGCAGAGAAAATATCCCAAGCTAAATGGTTTAGCTTGGGGCCTTATTAATAAAAAAAATACACTTCGCGCCTTTAATCCCAAAGAGGGGTAGGCAGAGGCACTTGCTAAAGCAAGTACCCACGGTTCACCGAGCGTATTTAACCCACCGTGACAGGGGGTGAGCCCATCGCCGTTATAGGGTTCACACACCTTGTGGTGTGCGGGTTTCATCACGATGTTGTCCTTCACCGTACGAGCGTTGCGTTGCGTACATAAGCTCGAAAAAAGAGTCCCATTGGTACACGTCCAGTAGCCGGACTCGAACCCGGGACCTCCCAGTTACAAGTCAAGTATCCGACCAACTGGACTACAGACGCTCTTGCTGGCGATATCAAGGGGGCCAAGTCTACTATACTCTCGTAGTTGCATCGCTCTGGAGTCACTGTTTTACTAAGGACGACAGTGAAATGAAAGTAACGAAATCAGCAATGCACATTGCTTGCCGATGTCAGAGCGATGCCCTGGCACCTGGTATGTATGGGTCCTTCTTAAATACCACCAACTAATAGACTGACGCGGAGAAATTACTGTAAGCCAGTTTTATCCATTTGGGATAACAGTAGTGTCCCCGCCAAGCTCGCTGTGGCGTCTTTTACTTACTACAGATACCGTTAGCTTCGACAGGCTAAAGGCTAACTATCAATGATCACTGCAAATATAACTACATCTCTACCTGTGACCTACAAATCTGTTAACATGTAGGTTTCATCACGATGTTTTTTTTTTCAACGTAAGAGCGCTGTGTAAATGGCGTAAATAGAAATAAAATCTCCATTGGTCACGCTCTGAATGCTGTCCACTAAACAGAGTGATCCTGAATATCCTTTTAAAAAAATTGGACCTCGTCATACAAAAAGCACTATCAGCTCATCGAGTTTATATGGGGAGGTAGGTTTTTTCGCTCATGTTGAAATTTACCCAGTAATAATAGAGTCGGCTCAAGGGTTTTTTCTCGATCACCTTGTATTATACTTTTACTCCATCAGCACTTATTGCTATCGTATAGACAACCGTATCAGACTTATCTTTACTTAGAATAAATTCTATCTTTAGCTCTGTTATGAAGTATTTATTTTTTAAATTTAAATTCCTACATACGTATTATACTATTACTCATACATTTTGTATTATATAGCTCAATACTTAGTCTCACATACCTAATATAACGTAGATTCATTGTACCTACTGTTGTGATTTTTGTCTGCTATTGTTAAGGTGTATAATGTTGTTTTGAGCACTACTTGGTGGAAGAGCTCCGGTACTTATAGCACAGGTACTTCCTATAATAAGTACTGGATGTTTAACCTAAGAAAGATATTTTTTGTTCATAACCTATCATGCCATGTGTACAATTGTTTAATCTTGAATAAATATATTATTATTAAATATAGTTTGCTATTTGCTCAAATGATGACGTTACGGTATTCTGTGTTCATCAAGCAAACCCTCTTTAACCGAAACTTCTTGCAACAATTTCAATCAATATTGACAAAAAATCATATTCAATCAAGTGGTACACGAAGAGAACTACATTGTTTGTGGCAGAATTGTCGGCTTTAAAGTTAAAAATAATCAAGTAGTATATAGTTGTAAGCGTCTGACAATCGACAAAGAACTAGTAGTGACCTTTATTTTTTTTAGCACTATGAACAAGCGTTTGACCACCATCCTGCCTGATGTTAAGCAGCGTTGTGGTCTACGATGGAGCACAATTGTTCATTAGGCTCTATGTCATAGAGGAAAATGTATTTAAAAATACCTTATTATAAAACGAAAACGATCCAATACTCACCGTTTACAGTATTACAATTGACTGCTGCACTAGTATAGAACGTAGCTACATGATGACGATGATCCTTTCACTTCAACTCCTAACAGAGTGTAAGGCGTACATGCGCTAGAAGATGACTTATATAGCCAATCTTCACAGCGAAAAATCGCGCACACTCAGGGCACGTATGTAGATGTAAATGATACGGGGCGTTTCCGCAACTCGACGTCCAGTGCGCCTATTATGCGTGATTTGGGTGGCGCTACTCCAACCACCCCAGCTCCTCGAGGAACCGTAACAAACCCTTTGTGTCCTTGATGATCTCCTGCAGGGATCGTCGCTGTTCTAGATGAGTCGCCCTGTATTTTTCCACAATCTGGCACTCCAGTAAGATGTGTTCCGCTGTCTCCGGCACGTATGTAAGTACGCCGTTCCTGTAAAAATACATTATGGCAGCAGGTAGACGGGCCTTTAGCTGGTCGCATTTGTAATCAAGGTCAGCTACATGTTGATCTTCAAACTAGCGAACTTGGCTGTTCATCATCTTGTCATCGCTATGCTACCAAACGCTCCGATCGAGAGGTATCCATATTGCATCTCTTCATGTGTCGCATCTGGACATCTTTGTATCAGAGGAGTTGTCCGCCATGCTTTCACTTCCCCTCCTCACAGTTCACAGAAGAAGATGCGCTTTGCAACTCTCTTCTCCGCTATACGCGATACGTGAACGAACCACATAACTACATAACGCTTATGCGTCCATTTATAAATCAATATCGATTACGTATTCCACTTCTTATTTCATAAACGGTAGTAATTGCATTTATGAAATTTTACAGCGAAATTTAACAATTACATTTTTAATTACAATAACGATTTGGTAGAGCTATAAATTGTGGCGTGGGAGGAGGGTGGTCGATGATATTACAAAAATAAAATCGAATATCGACATTTCACTTTGTAAGTAATAATTGGATTTCCCAACAAAAAAAAAACGTGATATGTCTGCTACTTATTCCCTTCGCATATCATATTAATATTAAAAAGAGGGTCTGTGATCCAGTTGGTCGGATACTTATAACTTGCAATCGGGAGGTCGTGGTGTCTAGTCCAGCTACTGGGCGTGTACCAATGGGACTCTCTTTCAGAGCCTCTATACGCAACGCATCGCTCTTACGGTGAAGAACAACATCGTGATGAAACCAGCACACCACAAGGTATGTGAACCCTATAACTGCGATGGACGCACCTCGTATCACGTTGGGTTATATCGCTAGGTACCCCGATTTAGGCTATTATTATATATTATAAATTCTGAAGAGTTTGTGAGTGTGCGAGTGTGTACGTTTGTTGATTCTTCACGTCTAAACGGCTGGAGAGATTTTAATAAAATTTTGTATGGAGCTAGGTGACACTTTGATTCGAAATTCCCAGGGGAACGGAACAAATTGCTAGTAACACCACCGGAGTACAACTAGTTGATCATACCTTACGCTATTCAAATCAGCATTATTCTGTGTCCATACTAAATACTATTACTAACTAACAAATATCCAAACTAAATGCGAAATTAACCCTGTCTGTCTATCTGGCTCGCTTGTACGCGAAAACTACCGAACCAATTAAAATGAAATTTGGTATACAGATAGTTTAGAGCCTGTGAAAGGACACGGGCTACTTTTAAATTGAAGAAAACAAAACTTGTAAATATTGTATTGGCAAAACTTTTTTTGTCGGTGACAAATAATAAATATTTTACAACAACACACACATTGCCTTCCTTCCTTGTTAAGTAGCTGAAGCACTGTGTTATGGAATTCAGACAACGGAAACCTTTTACGTAAATACATTATTTCTTCTCTTAAATACATATTTATATAAATAAAACACACCCAACAAGTACTTAAAAGCTCTTCAACTAAGTACCTGTCAGCGGTGTTAATCGAACCTACGACCTTACTGAATAGAGGCAGACATGCTGACCACTACATCAACGTGACCGCAACCAATATTAGGAACGTTTGCATGAAATTTTATTACTAAAACTACATTTAAGTACTCATTCCCATTAATAACACCACACCCATAAATACCCCTCGTGATATAGCCACTACAAATTATTCTCATGATAATAGCATTTGAAAATGTCAGAGCAAGCAACGACACACCTACTTGCCTACTTAAAGGCAACATTGTAATAAGTTTGTACCAAACATTACGCCTTTCTTACAGGTGGTTAGGTAAAAACAATCGAGTTTCTCGTATGGCTTTATTTGTAATATTATTTTAATAAGTAGTTTACCGATGTCTTTATATGACGTAAAAACAATGATACTATTCCATATGTGGGTGATGGGTACCGAAAGATTATGATTATATATTCCGTTAATTAAGAATTCCACTTTCTTTTAGTACTATAAGTACACTATTTACAATTGTCACATGGAATCCGTTACTAAATACCTTTACAATCGCACAATCACTGTTAGCTCTCTTTAATTTTCTCTCTTAATGTTCACTGTATCGCTGTTTAGCTGAGACTGTCGCGCTAATTCGATCGTCGCTTTTTATATACCAACCGTACACCTTCCAGAATATTCGAGTATGTTTAGGTGTTTTCTCGAGTAGAACTTCTAGCGTGTAATAACAGTAATACATAAACATATATACCGACGGAATACAAGTAACTGGCAGAAGGTAGTTGTATTTTCACACCATAAATACTTCACTGTTGCTTTGTGCAGATATATCTAGAAGGTTCCATGAATATTAGGCACTGTGTAGTGGTTTATGAACCTCGACTGGGATACTAGAATGTAGGTAGGTCCCATGAATGTTCGATGCAATTATGTGGCATTGTTTCTCGAACCTCTGCCGTAACAATACAGCAAAATATGTGAAAATTCAAGTTTTTAATAACGTACCATTTTATTAGTAAATTGTTTAAAATTTGATGCTGCTGCGCGACAAAAGATGTCTTACTACATATATTACGGATACCGAATTTATTTCCTCCAACACGCGGCGTAAACCCCTTAGTTGGTAACAGTAATAAAAAACCGCAGGCACGGACATAGACAGGGTAAGAGGAGTAGCATAGGTTATTTCTAAAACACGAAAATAAATTTTTATACGCCTATTTTGCACGGGAACAACAGTAAAATGATTTTTGTGTTCCTCCTCTTGATCCATGGTACTCCGTTTCATTTTTTATTTCATTGTCTCTTGTACATAAAAGCAATACCTGTTTTCTAAAATAAAACTGCGACATTTATCAGCGTACCCCTAAAATTATGAGACTTGTAGGTATGGGTGAATTTAAAAAGTTGTTGCGGAGAAAACGGCGGCGGCGGCGAGTAGTTCGCGGAACAAGTTCGCCGCATTGTTGTCGGGGGTTCTCCTGCTTTTATGTGGAAAAAAAAAACACACACAGAAACTCACACACATTCATGTATATTTACACACAAACATAAGTACACACTATTGCTTGAGTGCTTGACAGGAGATCTTAGTGCGGAGACATGTAAGGGGTTTTTTTATGAACAGTGCGCTGAGGGGGGCGAAAGTATAGCTCTTCAAGTTTTTTATTCTTATACTTATATTATAAAGAGGTAATTTTCGTATTTTTATATTAAAAAAAACACAGATTTCTCACTTTCGACCTATACAGGATTTTTTATACATTTGTTCGCGGATAACTCCGCCGTTTATTCACCGACTTTTTTCATATTTTTTTTGTTAATAAGAAAATATTTTCAAGGTTGATAAGGAAACCAGGGCGTGATGATGAATCAAAGGAAACCTTAAAACAATTGTATGGGTGGGCGGCTAGTACTAGTTGAAGTCGGTTCTTTTTTCTTAAAATTATTATGTTTATTACATAACATAAAAGATTACTTTTTATTCGGAAATTCCCACGGGAATTGAGCAAACCAACACCGCGAGATGCAACCATTTTTAACCGACTTAAAAATATGTATGTTTTTTTTTCTGAAACGAGCACTCACATTTCAGAAAAAAAAATCATACAGCGTTTTTATAGTTTTTACCAGGAATGGTCAAACATCGAGTAAAAAAGGAACGAAACTCGAGCTTATCTTTGATATAGAAACTTATCTAGGATACCCGGTACAAAGAATGAATAGTTATAATAGAGTTTGCTGCAAAACGTTTGTCAGTTTCTTCCCAGTTCCTCGAGCCAGTAGACTATATTGGGAAGTTTTTCATTTAACTCAGTATTTCAATCATTTTAAAGAAAAAAGAATTGACTTTAACTTTCTTAAAAAAAAAAACTCGGAAATAAGGTGTTCTTTCCAACTAAAAATATCATCAAAATCGATTCATAACATCCGCGAAGAAACACAACAAAAGCATAATTAATCGATCCTAATTATTTGAGGAATACTTCTTTTTCGACCTAGCTTAAAAAGGCACAAGGCCGGTGTTTGTGGCGGCTTATGTCCAGCAGTGGATGTCACTTGGCTAACGTAAAGACGATGATGATGGTGAAGTATGTCGGTAATTTACGCATGCTGATACTACCCTTGGTCACTGTTAACACTTTTGGGGACACATCCAGACTGTCGTCTTATTATGATAAAACTCACATTACCTTAAATTGAGTTACCACGGAAGTGTTAAGCTACGTAATAATTATATTATACTAGCTTTCCGCCCGCAGCTTCGCCCGCGTGGACTTCGGTTATATTGCGGTATAAAGGAATATTTTGGTTTCCCTCGGGAATATCCATTTTTTTCGAGATAAAAAGTACCCTATGAATTAAACCGCACTTCTAACTATACGTCTGCAAAATTTCAAAGCAATTGGTTCAGTAGTTACGGCGTGAAAGCGGAACAAACAAAAAAACAAACAAACAAACTCACTTTCCCATTTATAATATTAGTAAGACGTAGTGGCATCGAACCCAATTTAGCTATTATTACAATCAATCAATCATCGTCAGCTTGCCTCAGTCCAGTGTTGTATGTAAGTCATAGCGTAGGCAATATTGTTGGAACTAATTGCTCTGAATTCTGCTTAGCCTCATATTGCTGAAGGAATACCTCAGTGACGTATATATGACATTATTAGTGCAATATTGTATTATTACCATTTTTTATTGGGATATGTTTGGGTCACCATTGTGGGATGTATGAAAATCAGATGGTTCATTCTAAAACCTACAGCTGCTAGACATACTTGCTAAACTTAATAAAATCAGTTGATCGTTTCGCGGGAGTTCGGTAACAAAATCTCTGACAAGATATTTTTATAAAGGCTGCTTTGGAAATGCGTTTTTAAAACAAAGCGTTCCTACATACCATACTTAATGCATTTCAGCTGGTGGCTATGCCCCGAAAGTAAAAAAATGGTGCCTTCGTTCAAAAAGCTTTTCACAAGTACAAGTAGCTGATTGAGTTTCTAAAGGGAAGTCGAGACGGTATTTGTAAAATCATTTTGTACAACGTTTTCGTATCGTAGTGTTTGTTATCGAACTCCTCCGAAACAGTTGAACAGTTTTTATTAAGTTTAGTGTGTATTTGGCGGGATGGTGATCAAACGATTGTTCATTGTGTTTAAAAACATATATATATATTGAGAATCAACAATCTGATGTTCTTACAACTACCTACATAATAATATATCGTGTAATAACATAATATAGTTTTATAATAGATTTTTGTAAAATTGATTATGTTTGTATAATGAGTTTTAAGACTTCTTCTTTTGTTATGTCTTCTATACTTGGTAAGACAAATTCTTCTTCTTTTGTATTTTATTTCTTTCTATGACTTTTCCTCTTTTACACAAGATTTCTGTGTCCATCAGAATCTACAATATGTTTGTACTCATCCATAATACTACCACCTAAAATTACCATTGTATAATGCAAAAGAATATCATTGAATTGAACTCCCCTTACCGTGTTTTTAAAGAGGGAGGTTAATTGAGGCTATCGATACAGACCGGCCACTAGACGTGTGCGAATTGGTATCTTTTTTTAGAGTCTAAGATATGCCAGAGTCTAAAAAAAAGATCCTCGTATGGCGAAGTCCTTACTATCTAAAAAATATGTATCGCGAGCTGAGGACATTTGCTGTGCAAGTACCCCAATAGAAGGTTAACCCCTTTACCTATAAACGTGCGTAAATAAAGGTCTACTGGAACTGGTTTTTCCGTAATCAAAGGTACAATGTCAGTTACTGACAAGTTAAATTAAGCTTGGTATAAGTTTGGAATGGCTATTCCGCCCTTCTTAAGCCCTGAAGTATGAAATATTTTCAATATAATGAAAATATTTCCAACCTACGTAGGAAAGGTTTCAAGAAAAATTTACAAAGAGTAAAAGGAAGTATCTATGATACATTTCTGGGAAGGCTATAAGGGTATACATAAAAAATGTTGCGCCGACAGAAATGATGAATTGTTCAGCGGAATCTTGTGATGAAAGCTAATAAAAGAATTTACGATTATGTAAAAATGAGACCTGGAAATATCAACGTTGCTCGAAAATGAGAAGCGTTTATTATCTACAAAATTTAATAAAGTACCTAATACTAGTGGCCGACCCACGATATGGCCCTCGCTTCAGTTCTTCATACAAATTGTATCGCATCCTAATTAAATTATATTTATGAAGACAGTTTGTCATCAGATTAGTTTCTTCCCGGTTCTTCTGTTCAGTAAAATAAATTAATTCGAACGGGGGACGTATACTTTTGTTTTTAAAGTCATACACGAATTTCATCAAGCTTTGTGTTATACTACTGTATATCTGTATGTAATAGCATGTATAGCGATGAAGAAATAATAAATAATTTAATTTAATTTTACTAGCTAACCCGGTAAAATTGTTTCGACAATATACATTGTAAACAGTCTTATCTACACTAGGGCCCTTACCAATAAACGCCTTATCACTTATACAACGGTTATTACAGGTCTACTTGAACTGGTTATTCCGTATTTGACATACAACTGACAAGTTAAGTTGAGCTTTGTGTATCTTCGAAATAGCAATTCCTCCATTATTAGTAAGGCCCTAATATTATAAAGAGGAAACCTTTGTTTGTTTGGTTGTAATAAACAGGCTCAAAAACAAAAAAATTAAACTACTGGACCGTTTTTAAAAATTCTCTCATCATTCGAAAGCTACATTATACACAAGTAACATAGGCTATATTTTACCGCCAAATTCCCACGGGAACGAAAAAAAAAAGCGCGAGTAACACCACGTGGTACAGCTAGTTCTTTTATAATATGCATGTATTAAACATATACCCCATTTTTTAAGAATCGCTTTACCTACTAAAGGAAACCGCATGAAAATCCGTTGCCTAATTTTAAAGATCTAAGTATACATAGGGGCAGACAGCGAGAGGCGACTTTGTTTTAAACTATGTAGTGATGATATGGGTAACTATCTGCACACCATATAGGCAAAAAGAAACTGCCTACCTTAGTATTTTGGCTACCCGACCGATAGAGTTATAGCTAGATCTTTTGTTGGTGTACTCACGACATAGGCTAACGAAGGTCCTGTGTTTTATGGATATTACAGTATATAGTAGATAGGATATTTCATAAAGACCTATACATGTGTCAATCCTTAGGGATTACTGCCTACCTTGTCGTAAAAGCCAGTGAACGCCACTGGTAACTATAGGATAATAGGTGCATGTTATTGTTAACTACCATTTAGTTGTTTTTGTTTCACTTGTTCAAGCCCGATAGTAGTTGTTAAACAATACGAGGATGTGTATTGAAGAGGATTCTCTCTTAGTAAATACAGTTTTGAGGCAACTCGCATCAAACGTACGCTGGGGAAATCGGTCTTATATCCTGTCACAATCTGTCGTCTACATAATTTGTAAAAAAAGTAATGGACGGTATTTCAAAAATCTTAAACCTCCAATTAAAAATACCGTTTTTTAATTTTTATTTCTCACCAGAAATATATATTTATTAAAATTTTCAAACGCATATTTCTTGAGAAAAATATTAAAATGTAAAATATCATCTCAGAAAAAGATCCTTGCTATTTTTTGCTTAGGTATGTCGGAGTCGTCATTAAGTCTTCCCAAAGGACTTCAATCAATAAGTCTCTCAGAAAAAAACAAACACCACCGTTTCTGTTTACAAAATATAAAAAAGTTCATTGGAAATATTTTCTATTGAAAAGAAACTATTTATATAAGTGACCAACTGGATCACAGACGCGTATTTTAAATTCTCGCATTATAGTAAGCGTCTGTGGTCGAGATGGTTGGATACTTGACTTGTAACCAAGAGGTTCGAGTCCGGCTACTGGACGTGTACCAATGGGACTCTTTTTCAGAGCCTATCTACGCAACGCAACGCTTGTACGATGAAGGACAACATCGTGATGAAACCCGCACACCACAAGGTGAGTGAACCCTACAACGGCGATGGGCTCCCCCCTGTCACGTTGACTAAAATACGCTTGGTGAACCGTGGGCATTTGCTTTAGCAAGTGCCTCTGTTTACCCCGCTTTGGAATTAAAAGGCGTGAAGTGTATTTTTTAAAATAATAGTATTGTGTAGGAAGCATGTGACCTTTAGTGAAATGCCCGGGATGATATTGTTTAAATTATAAAGAGCTCACTGCGTATAACATCCTAATTATTTGATCCTTGTAGGTGCTTAACGATGCTCATCTTTTATACACTTTTTTTCTTTGATGTTCAGGCAACCATACATTTAATTTAAACATGAAAAGAGACCGTACATTTTATAAAAATCGCAAATATAAACAAACAGCAGCCATGTTCTTAATTGTAAAGTACACACATCAAAAGTGTCTAGGGATCAAGTACATTTTAGAAGATTGCAATCAAGAATATATTTAAAAAAAACTGAATTCATTCATAATTTATTCAAAATGTGGTGATAAGTCATTGATATAGGCATGGGGAATTAGGTAGGAGACCAATCCAGAAGATTAGATTTGATTTAAATAAATTAGATTTTTTTAGAGCTAAAAGTTCTTGATCCCTAGACACTTTTCATGTGTGTATTTTTTTGGTAGGTAGGTCTTCAATGAGATAGACACAGACGTAAAAGTATTGCATCCACACTAACGTTTTTGGCCTTATAGAAAAATCCGATTTTCATAATGAAAATTATAAATCAAAAACTGAAACTCAAGAAAAAATACGGGTATCGTATTTTTTTATATACATATATATATACTTATATCTTTAAAAGTATGCAATGAAGTTTCATGCGGTTTTCTCCTGTAGACAGAGTGATCTATAAGGAAGATTTACTATATGTATAATACTTGCATAGAATAGTAGAGAGAGACAGTAATAAAAACAACACCCAAAAAATTTTATATGGTCAATTGTAAATACTCCTTTTTTTAGAATTATTAAATCCAGTGTTTTTTGCATGAGCGAAGGTTTTGTCCATCTTTAATTCAATATATTTTCGTGCAAACTTTTATTGATACGTGCCACCATCTGTTCCACATGCATGTATTATATTTCTGTACGTGCAACACGCTTGATAATTGATTTTATGAATATCGATAAAAGACAAGCCCTAGTAACCTAAAAACTATTCCGGAACAGTCACATACACCCAGTTACACGGAAAGCTAAAGGGGCAAAAAAACGCAATCTGACATGGCATTTGGAGAAACGTTCTGCGTGTATCGGAACGTACCGGCCACAAATTGCTACTGGTCAAGATAAAAAAAAGGTCTGTTCGTCATTTCGCGTAACGACTACCCACCGTGGAGGGAGGGTCGGCAAAAAACTACCGCTGCTGTACATTTCAATGTTTGAATCGGTGTAAGCAACTTTTGCGTGATACGAAACGTAATAAAAGTGGTCGGACCTTTTTTTTTGAACCTCGTTCTATTTAATGGATCGCTTGTGTGAATACTTTCTAGACATGAAAATTATTTGGGTCCCTGAATAATCTCAGGTGGTTTCCTGTTGTGTTGTTCATAAATCTCCTGTCTAAATTATGTGTAACGCGAAAAACGTCGTCTTCTTAATAGGAATATAAAGTTGTGCTTTGTTAAAACTTAATAACAAAAAATCACTTCACGCTTTAGCAAATGCCAGGCAGAGGCAAATGCCCACGGATCACCAAGCGTATTTGAGCCAACTTGACAAAGTATTAAAAAACCAATTTAGTTGCTTGCGTAAGGGTACGTTAAATACCTTAAGATTAGAAGTTAACCTTTTATTGTATCAATGAATGTAAAATTAATTGTAGAAAAATATTATTATAAAATACTAGCTGTCCCGGCAAACATTCTGTTTTGCCATAATAAGTTGCCTTTGTACCCCGTGTATTGGGAGAAATACAACTGGAGGTGGATAAAAAATAGATAGTAGCCGATTCTCAGACCTACTGAATACGCATATAAAATTTGGTGAAAATCGGTAAAGCCGTTTCGGAGGAGTATGGCAACGAAAACTGTGACACGAGAATTTTATATATTAGATAATAAGATATATGAGGAGGTGAATATCAAAACCACAACATATCCACTTTTTAAAATTTGTTAGAAATCAATAAAAAGCTTGTGAGTCCTGAAACATTTCTTCAAATTATTATTGGCTATATGCGATCCTGAAAAATAACGCATACTTGTTTAACGTTTTTTATCCAGGATGGTGTGAAACAAAGTGTCAAACGAAATTCGAAAAAAAAAATATGTATTAACACGTTCACTGCCAGCACCATAATTTAAATCCACTTCCAGGTGCCGATTTGTTTTTTCCTAAAGTATATGTCGAAATCTGCCTTAAAACCCCACGGCAAGTATAATTTCACATATTTAATTTGAAATTAGGGAATAATTAAATAAATAAAATTTCACGCACCAGT
>SJJU01003624.1:0-32353 GCA_012932125.1 Conopomorpha cramerella
CTAGCTGTCCCGGCAAACATTTGTTTTGCCATAATAAGTTGCCTTTGTACCCCGTGTATTGGGAGAACTACAACTGGGAGATCCATAAAAAATAGATAGTAGCCGATTCTCATACCTACTGAATACGCATATGAAATTTGGTAACAATCGGTAAAGCCGTTTCGGAGGAGTATGGCAACGAAAACTGTGACACGAGAATTTTATATATTAGATTTTTGTCGATATTTTGCTATCCTATTAATACACAAAAAGTTTCTGAATACCAACCATTATCGAAGTTGTTCAAAAATACGTATACCTTGGCAGACAGACATTGCAGTTGGGTAGAAACAACTTCGAGGAGGAAGTAAACAGAAGGATTCAGTTGAGTTGGGCAGCATTTGGGAAGTTACGTCGAGTCTTAACATCAGCGATCCCAAAGTGCCTGAAGACAAAAGTTTTCAATCAGTGTGTCCTACCTGTAATGACATACGGAGCTGAGACGTGGACACTGACGGCACGGCTGGCCCACAAGCTCAAAGTCGCACAGCGTGCTATGGAAAGGGCTCAGCGTTTCTCTGAAGGATCGAATCAAAAATGAAGTGCTTTGGTTCTCTGTCACATTGCTCATCGTTTTAGCAAGCTGAAGTGGTAGTGGGCTGGTCATATTAGCCGTAGAACCGATAACCGTTGAGGCAAACGAGGACGTAGGACGCCCTCAGGCAAGGTGGACTGATGATATACGCAAGATGGCTGGCAGAAGCTGGATGCGGGAAGCCGAAAACAGATCACAGTGGCGTGCAAGAGGCTTATGTCCAGCAGTGGACAAGTATGATGATCCATTATATATTAATACCTTATGGACGACCTTCGATTTCCAAGTGCTACTCATGCCGTAGGTCTTTTGAATTTATCTTCAACGTGGACCTACCGCTTTTAGATAGCAATAGCTGATTACCGTAAACCAGACTGAGATAAGCCCACACTTTTTTTCCACCACTAGACTATGTTCAGAGAAATAACGTAATTTAACAGTTTAAAATGTTGTTTTAACATTCCGGTAGCAGTGTATACCAACACGGCTGAAGTGTTAGTCCAGCAGAAACGATAAAACCATTTCCTCTATCGGGCACTTCGTTACCGTGGAAAATGAGCTATATAGCCACTCACATAAGTAAAGACTTTGAGTGAAATTTTCCTCCAAAACGTGCCAGCGTGCATCTTTTTTCTAAACTTACTTAATTCCAAGTAAGTTTTCCAAATAAAAATAAATAAAATAAAACAACAATAAGGTAGAGTTTGTAACTCAATACTTTATTGCGTTCCATGGTGTTTGGATCTTAAATTATGTACTATTATCTGACATTTTGTAGAGTTCATTCATTCTGACAGTTTCTCCTCATGTGTCAAAAAAGAAACAAAACTTCTTGTTTAACGTCCTTTCTGAAAGCTTCAATCTTACATAGTGTGATTTTCTTGGCTTCAGCGGCCATCTTTAATTTAATAACCAGATTTGACACAACACCAAACACAGATCATGATCGTACAGCGCGCCTTACATATTTCATTCAGGAAGTACATACATATAGGGTCATTGGCCATGGTACTTTATTTTTATAAGGCTTCCTTCAAAGGTTTATTTCAACGGGAAATACCTTTCTCACACACTTGTCAGATACATTTACGAAGTCTGTGTTGTTGATAGAAAAAGTATCATAGCAATATAATAGAAAACGCGTGCTTGTATGGTGTTAGGATATTTTATTTCCACTTCAATAGACGTATTGTATGTTATCGCCTAATATTATATCCCGGCAGGAATATAGAACCTAAGCATTGGGAATGTGGCATAGATTTATATAGGTTTTTTTTTTTTTATCTCTACAAGCGTTTGACCACCATCCTATACAGGTGAGACGTGGACACTGACGTATAATAAACTTGAAGTCACTATAGATGTATAATAAACTTGATGTCACTTCTAACGCAGGTCTACTGAAACATGTTTTGCTGTATTTGAATTAGAACTGACAAGATTGTTTTATGTCTTCCATTATCATAAACTTAATGCAGTAAAGAAACTTAACTAAATATAAAACGCTGCTTAGTCTAGGGTGAATAAGTTTTAGGCAGATTACACGTCTTTAGTTCAGTACAGTAGTTACCAAGCCCAATGTTAAATGTTCCCGTTTAATAATAATAAAATACCCTCCAATTTCCCCCAATTGAAAACATCGTTCAGCAGTGGACATCATGTGGCTGATGATGATAAGGAAAACTGTGAAATTAATGATAAGTTTTCAGACGATGTTTTCCTTCACCGCAATAGAATAAATGTGCGATTTGTGCAAACAAACTTTCAATTGTTTACCTTGAAGCCGGTATGTGATTGGTCACTATGTTAGTCGCAACTGAAAGCAATTAAAATTATAATGCTGATAAACTAAAAGCCAACTTCTAACCTTAGGGCGGTTAACATTCGTGTAACAAGATGACTTTGAATATGTCCGCACGGTATACGTACAATTAGACTGTTTGTCACAAGTCGTACTTATCACGCAAGTCTTGGCCCATCATGTTACGATTAAACACGTCCCAAAACTTCACCTGCCCCGACACGATAATTAACCTTTTTACAAATTCACTTCAACTCGCTAAGTTTTGAGTTACTTACAAGTCGTTATCTAGGGTCAACGAAAAATAATCTAAGCGCCAAATCCAATTTCCTTCCTCTAACTTTATATTCAAACGCTGAATTTCTCAGGTCACCGGCCGGACTGCTTAGCCAGGCCTCTCTTCATTTTTTTCTTTCCACCCGAGCATCTCTCTTTTTTTTTGTAGCCAAATATTATTACACTCCGCGCGAACCCGCAAGGGTTGCCGAAAAATATCGGAAGAAATATCACAAATTTAATCACGTTCCATCATGAACCATAAAACCAAGACGCGTGCTGAGCAATATACGGGCTACCAAGACCTTACAAGCTTTTATTATAACATTTTCATGAAATATTCAACTTTACGGCGACGATGTTAAGAGCTTATTTCGAACGTGATACCGTTTTATTTATCTGAATCACAGCGCGGCTTGCAAATTGTAGTGTGCCAGCATTATCGTAAATATGTGAGGTGACCATAATTAAAAGGCTTATGAACGAAATTTAATATTTAATTGGTTGTTTTAATATGTTATGTCATGTTGCATTTGAATGTAATGTAAACATGATGTGAAACATAAGTTTAGAAAGCTTTTTGCGCTAAAGTCAAAAGATGGGCTTACCCACTGTCACGTTGGGTTAAATACATTTGGTAAACCGTGGGCATTTGCTTAGCAATTGCCTTTGCATACGCTGCTTTGGAATTAAAAGGCGTGAAGCGTATTCTATTCTAGTATATTCTATTCCAAGAGATGGGTAATGTCTTCGGTGATCGCAACCTGATATCGTAGGTACTTAAGTAGTATTGTTGATGGAAACCACTTAATGGATGACCTGATGGGATTCTTTGAAATGATTTCGAGGCTTAGGACGGCACCTCTTAGCTGTGGGCTCAGACTACTGTAAAGTCAGTTGCTGATAGAAACCTTGTAACGTCCAAGGTTTTCTTGAGCGATTGCCTATATTTGCATATATGTACTTAGATCGCTTCTTGCGAGAATGAAAAAGATCGAACATTCGTCACTTTCGAGTGAAATTTCCACTTTAACCGTTCGGACGATAAGTTAAATTGGTTGAGTTGGTTTGTGAGGGCCTTCCTTATTTAAGACTGCGAAGAAAATTCATTTCTTGTATTACATTTTTTATCCTGTTAAGATAATTCATCAATTTCGGCTGCAGCGAGCGTTGTCGCAGCCGCCACTGCCGCCGGCGTTTCCCTATAAATCCATACATTTTTCATGGAATCAGCAATCTCTGGGGCGTACACTGATGGATCTGCTCCTGCCTCGGTGGAATGCAGGAAGATGTTGATTAATCGTTTTTAGAACGACGATCTTTCGCGGTAGTTAGGTAAATGTTGCGAGTTGCGCCAAATTAAACACAAAAATTATTATTCTTGCATTTTTTTTTCAGATAATTTAATACCTTAAAGACCATCTTGTTTATTTTAAATTGAATGGATATGGTCTCACTATATCCCCAATAATGGTTAAACATGACCCGCTTCCATCCCGTGTCAGCCGCAGTTGATATCTACTACAGATCTACAAAGATTCCCCACATGAGGAACATGAAGATTCCCCCTCGAAATAAATTGATTGGTAATACTCCGGGGCACATAGCACGCCATTAGCCTCGCACCTCAAGTCGCTGCACTGATAACCTTAGAAGAACTAACACAGGATAAAATGCATTGGCACATTATTAAGCAGGCGTATGTTTAAAATATGCCTGTGTATTATGTCTTAAAGTGGCTGATTAGGACGATAATGGCACCCAAATACGGATGTCAAACCGAACCTATCTAATCTTGGTCTCAAGTCACCTATTGCGCCATGACGGATCAAGCCTTCAGTATATAGTGTATTAATATTAACGCTTCCAATAACTGACGCCCGTAAAGCAACGAACAGACGCTCATTACCATCATTGAAAATAAATAACCAATAATTTAAAAAAAATCCCCAATGCGAACATTAATTACACAGAATATTCCGTGAATGGGCTTTTCACACGTTTTATTTTGATACCAAAATACGGTGAGGTTGAAATGAAATAAAGTGCATTACATCATTAAATCATGTATATAGCCTTTAGCACTCGGGAGATTAACACCTCGCAACCTAGGAATCAATGCAGGCGGGGAAATCGAGGATAATTATAGTGCCTATTTACAAATAAATATAAATTCTGAATAAATTGGTAATATCGCGGGACACGCGGTTTCTAAGATGTCAGAAAGTGATATACTTATATAGACGCATTTAAATATATCGCCTAGTTAGAACAAAAAGGACCCAATACGAAACATGCCAATTTTATAATTTAAATTTTTTATCTTTTATATTAGGGTTCACTTTCATAAAATGACACATTTTGTTTTGTGTCACTTTTGTTCTAACTGTTCTAATGTATACATAGGCACATATATAGCTAAATATACTCAACAAACGCCTCAGCTATGTCGACGGCAGGCAGAGAACGCGCGACTGTAAAACGTCATCCATACCAGATGGACATTCCATTTTCGCAAACCAAACGGTTTGTGTCAACCTCCATAGTGCAAATCCCCAGGATGTGAAGTGACTTGCCGGAGCCTGTGTTTCCTGTTCAGTATAGTCTGGAGGTCTTTAAGTCACGGGTAAATAGGTACCTATTAGTGGCGAAGTTAGGAGGTAAGCCGGTAGTGAAAAATAGGCATGTAACCAATGCTTATTTAGATTTTTTTTATTGTCTTACTTATTTGAGCTATTGGCTATGTGCAAAGCGAGTAGTGGCAGACAGATAACGACCGCAGCGCACAACACGGCAGAAATTGGAAACAAGTGCGGATGATCAGCTGTCAAAAGGGCAGTACAAAATCAAAGCAAAGAAATGGGCCATGCCTGTTGTTGCGTTGTTGACTTTTTAACGTGTTGCGTTCTTACATGCTCGGCTAATACTAAGTGATTGTCTTTTATCTCAGTTTGTGGTTGGAAACTATTATTATGTGTAGTAGTTTCAAAGCCGGTTTTTATTATTATATTAGGTAATTTTACAAACTATTAAATAAATTTCACTTAAATATTGTCAACGATACTATTTTAATCTTTGGTTTTATTTATATTTGCAAAGAAAACTAACAATGTTTACATTGTTATTATTTGACAGCTTCCGCAAATGTTGTAAACGCTACGCGTCGCCACCGTCGCGCACATAGCCAATAATAAGTCCCTACGCTACTATACTATTTGTTAATGTGCCTGGCATAGACTTATGTTGTACTACCGGCTTACCCCCTAGCTTCGCCACTAGTACCTGTTGATCAAGACGTGTGCCAGCTGCTTAACATTAAGATGGTAGTAAAGGCTTGTTCATTGTGTTGATAAAAAAAGTCTGTCGTCCTAGTATCAGGATGGCCTGAGCACTAATTCATTCCGGAATACAAACGAAGCCCAAAGCTGGTTAGGTATAGGCACTTGCCAAGTAAACCAACTGCTTACCGAGCATATTTAAGTGATAGGTATGGCATTTAGGTTTTCATAATCATATACTGAATGAATACATTTTTACTGCACACACCCCAGCCCAACTACTCTTAGCCGTGTGGAGACGGCGAATAGAATACATGTGTCACCATCCCATCAATTTTTTTCCCGTCTTGTGGGTTGCAAAAGGCAACCGAGGGAACTCTCCAGTGGATGGGCAGCAGCGCTCTACCGCTCTATCTCTTAAACCGTAACACCACTGCGATCGCCAACCCGGCTGCCAACCGTTGCGATTAGTGCCATTTGTCCCCAAATAATTATGGAAATCATTGGGGGAGGCCCTCATCCAGCAATGGACCTCATGTGGCTGATGACGATAAAAGGCTACATTATCGTTCAGAGCTCTTTCTTCCAGGTAACCTAAGTTGTGTATCATATACATAGGTAGAACCTAATTCCGAAACAAATTCACATTGCAAATCGAGCCGACAACTAATCTCCGACAAACAAAACATAATTTACCCTTCTCTCGGCAGTCGGGTGAACAAAATATTCCAACATATGCGCCTAACACTGAATCCTTCCACTGTAAACGAATGGGCAGGCTTGAAAAAGTAATACAATAAAAAAGGTTCATCTCCACTCAATCGTGCCAAGATATGGATCACATCCTACACAGACGGTTTGATGCTGCAAACGGACGAAATAAAAGCAAAATTTTCCTCGCAGCGGAAATTCTGAGCGTGAAAATTCTTCCAATTATGACCTCTATTTTAAACTTTCATTGGATCGTATTTGCCTCGCACTTCCAGGTTATTGGTGCAATGTACAAACTCCGGCTTACGATATCTGTACGTGGCGGTGTTGGTGCTGGTATTCATTGCTGCTTTACTACGGTCCAATTAGGGGAACATGCTAATATCAGTGTACAGTTTTCAGCCACTACACTGTATATTTTCACCTTAAAACTCGGGGGCAATAAAGCCAAATTTCCGAGAAACATTTCTGTGTATTGGTAAGCAGAATAGAGTAGAGTGGTTTTTGAAAATTCGCTGAAAATTCGTGAAAAATGTCAAAGGGGTATAGGCGCAGAGAAGCACTTGGTAAGCAAAATAAATGGCTGTATTTCAACAAGCGTGCGTCATACCAACGTCATAGGTAGGTGGTGCGCCATCGTCGTTATAGAGTTTTTTCACACACCTTTTGGTGTACGCCTATCCTCTGTCACCGTAACTGGTTGAGTGCCCGTAGCGCACAAAGCGTAAAACGATTACTAAAGCAAAACTTTGAAGTGTTTATTTTCTGCACTTCCTTGCTCTAGAAGGCATGTCACACTCATAGTTATGTTATTAATATATTAAAAATCAATATTCATAATTAAGACAACGTCTCTCTGCTCTAGTAGTGTCAAATATTAAGTCCAAGACTGATATTGGATCCAAGAGTAGAATTTGAAGCCCAATTTGTGGCGTCGGTATCAGATGATTAAACCGATAATAATATGTCATTAGTAATCTTACTAATATGATAAATGGGAAAGTGAGTTTATTTGTTAACTACTGAACCGATTGCTTTTTTGAAATTTTGCAGACGTATAGTTAGAAGTCCGGTTTAAATAATAGGGTACTATACTTTTTATCCCGGAATAAAATGATATTCCCAAGGGAAAACAAAAATATTCCTTTATACCGCAATATAACCGAAGTCCACGAGGGCGAAGCCGCGGGCGGAAAGCTAGTTTGAAATAAACAAAGGAATGCTTGGAAATGTGAATGTCCCAAAACTGGTATACAATGTAGAGGTAATTGTATACCAATTTAGGGTAAAATTTGGCACTGAGGCATGACCGTGGGAATCATCCAAATAAATAACTCACTGCTGAGTCGTGGTGCTAATAAGGTGTCGCACTAGGGGTAGGTCTCGGCTGCGGCTAGTCACCCCACCCACTGAAACAAAACCATACCGCCAAGTCAAGGTCTAACATACCCCGTCTACCTGTGCTCCTGTTCGTTGAAGCTATTAAGCGAAATAGCGGAAGTAATTGAGGTGAGCTGCTGCTACCTCAATTACTTCTGTTTCACTGGTACAATTTAGGTGTCCAATAGGAAACCGTGCTCCATCGTAGGCCACAATGCAGCTTAACATCAGACAGAATGGAGGTCAAACGCTTGCCTTTCTGTAATAAAAAGGTGCTTTATTTTGTACACATTTCGTGGGAATCGTCCCGGAGTAACAGCGGGGGCAGTTGTAATGCAAATCACTTGACCGAATGCGATGTCGGGTACATAATCCTGTTATTTAATGTTAATACTTTATTGCCCTTGTTTGCGGTGAAACAATGGACGACAAAACCTACGTAAACTCACGTCAGTGTTTTCGAAATGAATAAACTGTTTGTAAATGTCTATGGGATTTACCATTCATAGCGCTGTAACTATTCCGAAGTTATATTAAATTCAACTCAGCAATTTTTTCAATGAAACGCGCGCAGACATAATAACTCAATATTGTTTTCCGGGTATATCAGCAAACATAAAAAAACATATACTCATTTAAAAATACTCCTTCTTTAAAGTCGCTAAAAAATATTATTTTTTCGAAATCGCTGAAAAATAGGATTCGGGTCAACGTAGAGTAAAATGACAAATTCAATTTAATTTGTCAGTTGTATGTCACATACGGAACAACCGATTCCAGTTGACTTAAGTTTCTATTGTTTTATTTGGTAAGCGGGTATTGTATATCTTCAGTAAATGTAAAGTAATATTTTCCTTTATTGGATTTAGGGTTAACACCACTGTAAACGACACGACATAAAACAAAATACGCGTTGTGATTGGCTGATATGTCACGCCTAACCTGTGCCAACAAATGGCAACGCCTTGTTATGTCTTGTCATTCCTTTCTGGGACCTTTCTAGGAAGGCAGTTAACTATTGGCAATAAATATTCCAATTCGGCTTCCGTATTTCTAGTAATCGGATGTAGGTATAGAAACTTTGGAGACACGGTAATCTTTCGAAGGTAAGCCCAAATAACATAATAATATTGTAGTTTAAGTGGACAAATTGTACAGTACATTGACCATTTATAGCAAAGCCTTAGGTAAGTCTTTCCTCGACTATAGCTCACACGATACATCATTATAAACTTATTTATTTAATAATTTATAAATGTACATTTATTTATTAATACAATAAGGCTTACAGCTACAGTCCAGTATGTTCCGTCCTGGATTTGTATGTGGTTTGAGTAAATTCCTGATCCATTGTGTAAGAATGGGCAAATGTTTTTTTTATTAGTCCTCATTAATAAGTATTTAATAGGTAATTTTGCCCTGCAAAATGTTTATTATACACATATCAAAAGTGCCTAAAAAGGGATCAAGTACATTTTAGAAGATTGCAATCAATAATATGTTTCACAAAAACTGAATTCATTCATAATTCATTCAAAATGTGGTGATAAGTCATTGATACAGGCATGGGGAATTAGGTAGGAGACCAATCCAGATGATTACATTTGATTTAAATAAATTAGAGCTAAAAATGTTCTTGATCCCTAGACACTTTTGATGTGTGTATACCTAGTAAATATCGTATTTTCATTGGTATTTCGGGCAAACAGCCAAACATACACACAAGCCGGAAGATCGTCAATAAACTGCGAAAACAAAAGGAAAAAGCCTCAGAAAAATTAACTCCATAACAAGGCAATGCGTAGCAGAATTATTGGAAAGGCGTAAAACTTAATGTCTTCACAAATACTGGGTTTTACGAAGGGAATTATGTTGTGGGCGTCTGTTCAGGCCTCAACCACAAAACACTGTAATGTATTGCAATAAGGTCGAAATTCCAATGCCATATGATCTGTATACGTCGATACTACCTAAATACCTTCAGTTCATATCACAACCAGTGATATTTGAACCTGTTTGAGATAAATTTATTTTAGAATAAAAGTCCTTACATTAAAAGACATGAGACATATTATGTGGCTCAAAATGAACAAAACGTTTTGCACGAGACTATACAGATGGCAATATCCGAGAATTGAATTCGAAAATATCATAAGCGGTATATTTATTTACCTACCTTAGTTTCTTTCCTTGCTTTTAAACGGGGGAAATTGAAAACATCACAAGAAAACTGAGTAAACAAAACCATAAACGAAATCAACTAACCTAATTGTTGCAATTGCTTTAAGACGAACCTAAGCTGTACTATCTGAGACGTAATATTCGAGAAATTTAGAACCTATTCGCAAAACAATAAGAACGTAATTTTCATACAAAATAAACATGGGGGAGGAAACTGACTAAACTTCTTAATCATCCATCACGCATACTCAACGAAACAACGTCGGCAAAACAAATAAAACTTTGGCTCAACATTAAAATAAGACAACGGCACAAACAACATTCTTGAGACTTCAAACTGGCTGGTAAAAAAAGAAAATAAAAAGAAAGAAAAAATATGAATTCAAAAAGGGAACGTTTCCCGAATGTCATGAAGTATACCTTTAAATCACAACCATCGTCGGCATATTGCGCGCGAAAATGATGATCCGGCTGAAAAGAATATCGGCTCGGGCTTATCGCCAGCGACTGATAAAATACTGAAGCAGCTAACTGACGTCGTTACTCTTGAATTTGGGCTCTTTATCTCGTCCGCGCGGAATTTCCACGGAAAACCTTTACAACTGGACCAGTTCCTACAACGCTTCAGTTTCAAGCCCGATCTCCACGGCAAATGGGGTGTAGTGAAACTTTACGACCCTGATCAAACCTGCCAACACACTTAAGCTTTTTTGAACAAGATACGAGTGATGTGAAAGCGTGTTTCCATTGTAACGTGATGAGCTCAATTTAAGTAGGCGGAGTTATGTACTTTAATTACAATAATTACAATAATAATCTGAAACATAAGGAAACTGATTTTTATTTTATTTTTACTGATCTTTCAACGAAGTCCATCGAATAAAATGGAGAGAGTGTTGAAATCGTCTCTATATAGGTAGGTACCATTTTTTATTTTTTTTTAGGTACCATCTTTTAGGCAGAATCCGTGTTTGTGAAAATCAGTTTTGACGTATTTTTATTTTGCTTTAATATTTCATTAATAAAAGGCGTCAAGTGTGTGTGTTTCTTATAATAATAAGTACCTGTAAACCAAATAATACGTAAGACTGCAAATAAATAATTTATCGTCGATTGACAATGAAAACAAGCTCTGATAAAAAAACGCTTTTTCCTCACATACCTAATGACGATGGATGGAGGCAAACGACAGCAGATACATACATAGCTACAGAAACCTACGTCCATAATATCTAATGGGGTGGACATATAGAGTAGATATCATGTGATTAAATTCTTGTAGGGAAAGGTAGGAACCCATAGGTAAGCAACAGTTTCCTTATATTCCTTAGATTTTTTTTAACACAATGAACAAGCGTTTAACCACCATCCTGCCTGATGTTAAGCAGCGATGTGGTCTACGATGAAGCACACTTGTTCATTAGGTACCTATTCACCCGCAACTTGAAGACCTTCAGACTTTACTGCGCAGGAAACACAGACTCCGGAAGATTATATTTAGATTTTTTTTTCATTTTAGAATTAATTGTTTGATGGGTCATCTGATTTCTAGATCACGAAACATAGGATTATTTCATTTTTAATTAAACACGCACAGACATTACAACTCAATATTGTCCACCGAGTATATTGATGCTCGAGCTTGTTTTTGATCATACACGCACCGGTGAACAATATTGAGTTATAAGATTATTTTTCATGTAAGTACTCTCATGTATTATTTATGTCGTTTAAATTAACCCCCTTATCAATAAACGCGTTGGAAGTATACAACGGTTATTACAGGTCTACTTGAACTGGTTATTCCTTATTTGAGATACAACTGACAAGTTATGTTGAGCTTTGTGTATCTTTGAAATAGTAATGCCGCCATTATTAGTAAGGTGCGCCCTATATGTTTAGTCACTACACAATATGCATAACACAGTGTTTCTTATAGAGGGCTAGATGTCAATAATTTACAGATCTAAAGACTCAATGTCGAGACCGTTGTCCCCTTAAGCGAGAGAGTATCTATAACGTTCTAAAAATAAAAATACATATTTAAAATTAAAAAAAAATCTAATTTTGTTTAATTGTGTTCTATTATTGTATCCTAATAATATTATTTTCGAAAGTACATTTAATTTAAAACTAAAAATCCAGACAAAACTCTAGTATTTTATAACATTACTAGTGGTCTTGACAGACGTTGTCCTGTCTTAACTATTAATATGATTATCTGGGCACACCCAGCAGTGGATGTCATTTTTTTTCTTTCATAAGAACCTTCTGCTGTCATTAATAAGCACAACAAAGAAAGAATTAGCGAAATCGGTCCACCCGTTCCGGAGTTATAACGTGACAATGAAAAGTGGGTTTGATTTTTATATAATAGACTAGCTGTCCCAGCAAACATTTCTTTTGCCGTAGAAAGATTTGTATCTCGTGTATGGGAATAAATACACTTTTTAACCTTCCCTGGACTTGCACATGTGATCCAAGGCCAAAATTAGCGAAATTGGTCCAGCCATTCTGGAGTTTTAGCGACACTAACGAACATCAATACATTTTTATATATAAAGTTTTTTTGTATGTGTTGGTATTGTTGGCTATTCTTAAATTAATAAATAACGGATTTTCCCGCGATAAAAGAAGGTTGCTGGTGGTTGTGTTTCCAGCGCAGTGTAGTCTGAGTATTTCACGTGTGTAAGTCACGGATACACAGGTACCTAATAAGCAAGCGCACTCCAACGTCGACCAAATCGCAGCTTAACACTAAACAGGATGGTGATCATACTCTTTCCTGATTAAAATAAAAAGGTAGTAAGATGATACTCTCAGCCGTGTGGTGACGGCGAATAGAATACACGTGTCACCAGCCCAGCCCGACTTTTTCCGTCGTGGGGATCGTAAGAGGCGACCGAGAGGACTCTCCAGAGGACCGACAGCAGCGATGATATCTGTGAGTAAACCACAACAGCACTGCGATCGCCAACCCGCCTGCCAATCGTTGCGATTATTAGCATGGTCATAGAGATCATTGGGGGAAGCCGTCGTCCAGCAGTGGACATCACGTGGCTAATACTCCAACATACTCCACGTGATACTCCAACATAATAAAAAAACATAATTATTATTAACTACCTGTACCGCGCGGTGTTACTCTCATTTTTTCGTTCCCGTAGGAATTTGAGGATAATATTAATAATGTTATTTAGCCTAAATAAAGCCTTCCTCGATAAATGGTCTATTCAATACAAAAATAATTTTAAATTCGAACGAGTAGTTCCTGAGATTAACGCGTTCAAACAAACAGACAAGCAAACAAACAAACCCTTCAGCTTTATAATATTAGTATACACATTTAACTAATTTCTTTTTTTGACGATACTGTTACAGTACGAAGATGACATAATATACCTATACAATTTAAACGTTGTTTTCCAGAATATTCCCTGGGTGATTGATTCTACTTATTAGAATAACTATTCTTGCCCATCAACAGCTGATGGAATATGTGTAATAAAATGTTTACGTGTATCTTTATGTCTTTATTCAGTAAAATAATTACTTAGCATCACAGTCACAGTTCCACAAATTAATAAGAGTAAGTGCTTCTTTCATCAGTATGTATGACTGGAATTAAACATAGGAACGTTGTACTTTTGTACAAGTAAATGGAATTACTTCTATGTCATCAGCTGTTTCTAGGTATCATTGTATGAACTGTAAAGAGAAGTCTGTTTTGATATAATGTCTCGCTTTTGATAGCAAATATTTACAGGTGTGTACAAACATGTGACGTCAATGGGCGTTTCTTTAAACAAACATTATTTCTCCTTTATCCTATACTAACGGTCCGCATATGTACCTATAAACCTTCCTCTGGAATCACTCTATATATTGAGAGAAACCGCATCAAAATCCGTTGTATAGTTAAATATTTTTTTAAGGAAACGCGCACTGACATGGTATTAAATGTTTAAAACGGGTATTATTAAACGGGCAGTCAGCTCGCGACCACGATACATGTAAGGCACGAGATTAGACGATACGTTTTCATCTCAGTTTTACGACAGTCATGATTGTGATTGACGGATTTCCTATCGTCTAATATAGTAAATGATGTTTGAATTAGTATTAGTAGTCATTCCATAAATCATGACTGATGAAATTGAATGACGCTTGCATGAGCGTCTAATGTCTGCCTAACTGTGTCGAAACGTCGGGCAAACAACGAAGGTAAGCTGAATGCTTATCTTTGGTTAATCTTCGCGCTATAATACCCGTTTTAAACAATTAATATCGTTGTATAGTTTTAAAAGATTTAAGCATACAAAAAGAACTGACAGCGGGAAGCAACTTTGTTTTGTACTATACTAGCTGACCCTACAAACATTGTTTTACCAGTGTTTCTCTGCTATTCTATGCAAGTATTATACATATAAACCTTCATCAAGAATTACTCTATCTACAGAAGACCGCATGAAAATTCGTTGCGTAGTTTTAAAGCTCTAAGCATACATATGTATGGCACATATATGGACAGACAGCAGGTGGCGACTTTGTTTTATACTATGTAATATTCTGTAATGTCTTATGAATGATTGAATAATATTAATTCCAAATAAGTGTTATTTCCTCGTGAAATTTCTTAGTTTCTTTTCCCAAGCCAATAATCGTAGCTTCTCCTGATATTTATAAGGACAAAAAAACCAGTAGTTCTCGAGGTTTGCTATTAGCAACACATTTAGCTGATCATGTTTTTAGCATAGATTAATCAGAAGTATACTTAATAGAAAAAGTACTACTAGAGTCAGAATATTCAGCATTTATGAAACGTGAGTTTTTGCAGGAATAAATTGATCATAAAGAAATGTAGTTCACATTCTTAGTTATAGGAATATTATTCAAATTTAATCCCTCAGTGGGTACTTATTCAGTGGACCTATAAATTTGATTTAACGGGTTTTAAACCTCTAAAGTACACACATCAAAAGTGTCTAGGGATCAAGAAAATTTTTAGCTCTAAAAAAATCTAATTTATTTAAATCAAATCTAATCTTCTGGATTGGTCTCCTATCTAATTCCCCATGCCTGTATCAATGACTTATCACCACATTTTGAATAAATAATGAATGAATTCAGTTTTTGTAAAATATATTCTTGATTGCAATCTTCTAAAATGTACTTGATCCCTAGACACCTTTGATGTGTGTAATTACATTACTTTCTGTAATATATTCAATTCTCATGTCACATTGTTAGTTGCCATCATCATCCACATGACGTCCATTGCTCGACGAGGGCCTCCTCCAAACATTCCCATGACCTTTTTTAGGAGGTAAAGCCAATAATCGCCACGCTTGGTAGGGGGGTTGGCGATCGCAGTGGTGTTGTGGTTTAACTCACGGAGAGCGAGGAGTACCTGTAGTCCTCTGGAGGGTTCCCTCGGGTTGCCATACTCGTACAGTGCGGCTTGATGATGACGTAAAGTTTCTAGTATAATAGCCGCTTCTCCCTGCCTGTTGCTATTATGCTTAAATCTTTAGATCTCTTGTACTACGTATATTCAGAGCGATTCAAGAGGTACTAATGTTTATAAACTTATTAATTGTAGAGGGAACACCAATAATTTTATATAATATTGAATTATATAATAATAAGTCTTAATTTTATTCTAAGTTTTCCATAATAATTGTATGTAGGTTTACTGAGTTAGAAAATGTACAACGAAAGCGAAAAGATAGAAGAAAATTTCACCAGAATTTAAAACATTTTCCGAACAAAATGAAATAGTGTTCCAATTGATATAAATAGGGTGTGTCCTTGACGATTTAAGGGAGCGCTTAACTTCGGGCCTTCTCAGAAATGCGAACCCGATTAGTGACGTCCTGAAGGCAAAAGAACATCCGATAAAATCCGGTAAGATACTTGTAACAGAATTGTGAGAAGTAGAAAATCTAAAAGATTGCCGTTTTTTTTATAAACATTTACTATCACACATAAGATATCGTTTTGAGACATGAGGTCGCATTGCCAATATACATTTGGCTTAAAAAGTAGTCTAATAGTGTTATTCAGAGACGTATCGCTAAACCATGGGCCATGGCTGGGTTTGGTAGCCTGTAGTTTAGGTTTACACGTCAGTTTATTTGTTTTGTTATTCAGAGTGACAGTTAACCCACCCCGGTCTAGTTACTGGACATTCTGCCATATACTAAAATGCACTTCAAAGGCGTGAAATTGTGAAAATGCACTATAAGACCTAAGACATATTTTATTTTTATTTTATTTATTTAGGACAACCAACAAGTCATACACAGAGAAAAACATTACAGAAACTTAACAAACAAAAACATGGGCGAGCGTTGACTTAATTACAGGTTGCCACAGCATGCATATCTTAGGTATTCGTTTTAAACAACCTGAAATGTGATTTCTATACCTATCCGTAGCAGATTCATAAAGGTCGTTTCTTAACAAATCTATAATTATAATGGCCTCTCGTTTGGAAAATCTATATTTTCGCATAAATTCTTTCTCCGTGTATTCTTCAAAGGGGTCCTTTCTTTTTCTATATATTCTAGGATTGCTTATAAATTCTCTCGAAAACTCGTCAATTTCCCGCAAGTCTTGCAATTCTTCCATTTTCTTTCAACAAGTAGGTACTTATATACCTACCTATATCGTATGAACAGCAAACCGATAGTAGTTGATAGAATAATTTTCACAACGATCAATGGCAACGACATCGAAACATCCAAAACGTACAAAAACTGTTGACAACTTGACATTGACATTTCGTGACGTGTGCTAGCTAGCCCACCGATAAACTAGGCAACCCCTCGGTTTATCGTACGTTAAACCTACCTTAACCTGTGGGTTATCCCTAGTCTGTAACTCTGAATATACTTTTCCGTAAACCAGTGCTAGCCCGCAGTCTAAATTGTTGGCCAATTCTGACCCGGGGTTAGTGCAACGTCTCTGAATAACACCGTAAGAGTTTTGATGTCACTAAACTTCATGTGTAACTAAAATGTCACTGTGTAAAGTTGTTATGGTGTGACAGGGAGCAAAATAATGTTCTTGTCAAACGATTTTTATAAGATATACAACCTCTGTCCGAACGTAAGTACAGTGTACATTAATAAGTACGTTCATTCACGTTACTTTTGTAATCATGTAGATAATATATAATAAAGTAAATAATAAATAAATATTTTACAACGATACACACATTGCCTTATTCACATTAAAGCTCTTTTGATATGGAATGCAGATACCAACAATTACACACCAAAACATAAATTTCCTTATTTACTGACTTTACTATCCATATTCACATTTTGATCAGGGTGCGTTACCAATAAAATTACGAATAGCCTCAGTATGCAAGTTATATTTAATAATTATTATGATTTCCTAATCTACACAAGCTAAAAACGTAATTTATCCTAAACCCCATTGTTTTACGTATCTGATAACTACAGGAGATATTTGAAGACTTGTTGTCCCCATAATACACTTCAAGCATGACAACATTTGAATTTATTTAATACAAACGTTTCATCACCATTCTCCCAGGTGTTCCTGGCGATGTGGTCTACGATAAAGCACGCTTACTGGATATTGATGGTAAGTGGCCAGTGTAATAATCTTTTTTGCACCTCGGATATCTCCAGATTTTCCTTCCGTTTCCACCCGATATTGGAAAATAATATTTGCTCGCATAATTTATTACGTTCCACAACACCAACAGGGAACACGATTAAAATAATCTTAACACGTTCGTAGACACTGAACATAAAACAATAGAAGTATTATTGTAATCTCTAAAAGGGTTAAGAAATGAAATTTTAGTTGAAAAATGTGAAAGATAAAGCTCCACTAGGTTCAAACTCAGTGAAAGGCTGGCCTCGGGGTATGGAATTTCTTTAGTAAACTCAAGTGGACAAGAAAAATATAATGAATTAAGTTTGTGATTGCTTTTTATTCAAATAAAGTTAGCTTAAGTAACAAATCTCTAAAAGGGATTTGCTTAAGTCCGTAAAAGATATTTGAAACTTAAAAGTAAATTCTCAGACCTTTGCCCAGATATTTATTTACCCATCCATCTTCGCCACAAATTTTAATGGCAAAGTAAAATTGCTATTAATTATTTGTAATAATTTTTATTTAGTTTAGAGTTCGGCAGAGATGACCACCACTAAACATAAGTCAGATAAGTACAGTCTATCAGTTTTGTTAGATTGTAACATTTGTTAAACTTTTATAGTTGTATTGTGTGTGTGTAATGTGTTCATTTAGTAAGTTACCAGAAAAGGATGTAAATACGAAATAACGGTTCTGTCATGTGTATTCCAAATTCTTATAAAAGTAAAAAAATAAACCTTAATGTCTAAATAAATGAACAATACGAGTTTTAACCTTAGGGTGGCAGAGCGAGAAGATTCTTAGCCGACTGTACATACCTAGGCTGAAGCGGTTGAGCCAATTGTGCATAAATTATCCGAGTTAACGAGCCGCCGCGTCCGCTCGCGCCCTTCAGTATAAAGATTAAATATGGCTACGTAAATGTCGAAAATTTCACCGACGAATTATGAATCGAGGTGCCACTGAAATGGCCTCTACATTTTACGAATGAACCGCAATAGCCAGTCATTTTTAACCGACTTTCAAAAAAAGGAGGAGGTTCTCAATTCGACCATATATATGCTCTTTTATGTTTAATATATAACTTCGTCGTTTATGAACCGATTTTGAAAATTCTTTTTGCATTCGACAGGGTTTTCTTTCAAGATGGTCCCATTAAACATTTTTACAGTACTGTTTTGTGCACATTGTGGATAAGATCCACTACGTGATAGACTGATTTTTTCTACAATGGAAGAGAGTGTCATATTTATTTATTTAATAGCTTCATGTAATTTAGAAGTACTACATTACGTCAAATTATTTAAAGTTTCTTAAAGTATAATGCGGGCGCCACACACCTATATAAAGGGTGGCTCATTCAAATCGGTCAGTATGGGAAAGTCTGAAACTATAAGACATACGAAGATTTATTCTTAGGAACCATGTCGCCGATTTTGATAAAAAGAAAAACTGCATTCATACTTTATTTGAAAAAAGAACTGCTCGGGAATCGAACCCGGTTGCTTTGAAAAAATAAACTTGCACTTTTTACTTTTTCTTTTTAAATATCGATTGTGTAGATCTTAAGCTGTAAATGTCTTTATGAAACATGATGTTGAAAATGAATAAAATGCATTGTTTTGACATACTTTAATTTATCATAGTGGGTGTTCGAAGTTACAATATTCAACAAGTTCAGACATGTAAAATTGAAGAAGTAGCAAAACCTATAAATTCACTGTAGACTGTGTATATATCTGAATCTAATTCATACGCAATATTGGGTGGTGACGGATTTAGGTGGTCCTTCCAATTCGCGCGGAACTAGATGGCAGCATCCAAGATCACAGTTAACACAAACAAACATATACACACTCTGGTCTACTGAAAACTGTCCAATAACAGTCACGTACCCCTCTTTCTCCCACCACTGACATAGGTATATTATACCTATTATACCCAACATTGTGTTAAGTGCTCTTTGTCATCATTAACACTTTCTTTCAAAACTTTTCAGAATTGCAAATGGTAAAATAACATTTGGGGCAACGTTCCACATTTCCAGCTCCTTCAGTACTCCCGTTCACCATTCAACGAAGTTGTAGTAATTATTTTGAAAACCCCCATTCCATCAAGTTATTCGTTATTATTCAAATTGCGGGCTTCTCGTTCGTGCGAGTCGACATCTGCGTGCCTTTACCGACAAAATGGCAAACTCTTGATAGAAATGCTCTAAGAGAAATGTCAGCAAAACAATCAGTTAAGGGGCCGATGCTCGAAATGCCAATCCGAGATACCTCAAGCGCCATTCCCATCTGAGGTAAAAGGCAAATTCAGTCCTTTATTGGTCCCGATACAAACATTTCTGAGTGCATCTTTCAATAACCTCCGCCATATAACAACGAGCATTTAAATTGAGTGGTTATACTATGTAGATAATGAATATTCATCGACGTTTCAGTGTTTGAACCAAAAATATAAAAAATGATACGAATATGCGCACTTAACTAAAAATAAACGTCATAGATCACGTAAGGGACAAGCACAATCAAAACATGACATTTTTTTTTTGAAGCAGGAAAGGTCGGTCGAGGGACACCCTTTTAGTTCGAATCCATCGTTCATCGATATTGATTCATCCGTTCTACTTGGTCAAAGCAATGCATCGGAATCATTTTTCAGAAGCATTTCATTGTTACTGTAGATATAACCACGTCCACTAAACCGCAAGTTTTCCATAATTTTGGAAAATACATTTATTTAAGATAGAATAGGACGCCCGGCTTTTCAGTACACGATCTTAACTTCTTGAATGTTAATTTGTGAAACTAAGCACGAGTTGTAATAAATGGTTGCCGAAGAAATAATCAGTTCATAACGTATTCCAGAAATTGACAACATTTTGAATTATTTTCATTCGTTTTCGGTAAATTAAATGTTAATCTTTGAACTTTTGACAAGTGGAATAATTGTAGGTCAATAAAGAAACAAACAAAGCATACGATAAATGCATACAGACCATCAGTGGGGAAGTGGGGCAAGAACAACAAGAAAGCGATCATACGTTGATAATCACAGTAGATAATTATATCATCGCGAATTTTATTACAATACATCGGTTGTGAACATCGCCGAAAAAAGTATTGAAACATAAACGATCGCCAAGTTCTGCAAAAATATTAAACTTGGCTATTTTTTTATCTAAAAAACACAATCAAAAGTCTGTTTATAATTTATCCTTATAAATTATTTACCCCCTTACCAATAAACGCGTTGTCACTTACACAACTGGTCTACTTGAACTGGTTATTCGCAATTCCGCCATTATTAGTAAGGCCTTTAGTATTTACTAATGAAAACTGGCAATTTTTTTCTGTAAAATTTGGCGCTCATTGAAATCTAAATTCAATACTTTTTTCGGCAAAGTCCATAGCCAAACATATTCTTACTACTGAACTTGGCTGTCATTTTTAACAATGTTTTGATGGTTACAACAAGTACACAAGTAATCTCCAAAAAGTTACTAGACTACATAAGCAGCCGTGATTTATAGCAGTTAAACATGTTTTAAAGGTCCGCTAAGTAAGAAAGTTACGAAGTTTCGATTGTTCTACAATTAATGTACGGCATATTAATACAAAATCCCGATTCTCATAACAATATGTCTAGCAAATTGATAATAACAATAAAAAAGGTTACGCACTTTATGGTATTTTAAATCCCATTACTTCTTTATTGCCAATTCGATATAATATCGCAGGCAGTTAACGATATCGTACAACGTTTGGTTATTACCCTGTAAAATATCTGATGGTGTAACCTTAAAATGTTATTAGTTCCCGCAAAATGTGTTTTGAAATGAGAATTTGCAGATTTCAATAATATTATGTATCGTGTGAATATTGTGATTGACAATTATCTGTTTTTTTTTACGTGTATGCCTTGGATACTTTCCTTTGTCCGCATTCATACGTACCATACTATTTTGGGAAATGTTTATATTGATTCTCCTTTTTCTTATTAAAATACACCTTCAGCTTTTTATTCTCTAATTTAAAGGTATTCTTGTTACATCGTGATACTTTAGATAAGCATGAATAGACCCACAATTAGTCGGATAGTTCACTAAGTACGAATATACATTCTCAATTAACAATAACAATGGCGTGCCTGTAGTCAGATTCTGTACAATTTTGTTCATCATCACCATCATCATGAACAGCCCATACTTGTCCACTGTTGGACATCCAGGCCTCTCCAATTCCACGCCTCTGTGATCTGTTTTCAGCTTCTTGCATCCAGCTTCTGTCCGCCATCTCGCGCATATCATCAGTCCACCTTCCCTGAGGGCGTCCTACACTCCGTTTGCCGAGACGCGGTCTCTACTCAACATGAGAATTCAACAACATTCAAGTCCGTAATCTCCCAAAAAGGGCGGGACAGAACAATAGAATCACAACGACCTCATTTTGCATATCAGGACCAAGATTTATGCATGTAAATATGAGTCTTCAGTAACATAGTTGCTAGCTCATAGCCTGAACAAAACTCAATCTTCAGATCCCAAAGTCGGTTCCTATGACATGCCAGGAAGAAAGACAACCGATGAACTCTATTTACATCCCAGATCAACTTGGGATTAAAAAAATATACTTTACTTCTATTAAAAGACCTCTAGCTAATCTGAACCATAAAGTCAAAATATTGACACAATAAGCACCTACATAAGTCGTCTCAGTTGAAAAACGCTGACAACGCACACTACTAACTCGAATGGAATAAACACTTGGCACAGAATTCTCGACCTTATTATGTATTGGAAAGTGTGTGGAAAAGAAAAGCGGTTTATGCATTCGTAACGTGTTTTCCCGCCATTTCCTGGAACTGGTCGGTCTGGAGCGGGGAACGTCGTGCACAATATGGTGAACTTTAGCAATATGTGCCCGGCACGTTTTATGTGTGCAAGTTGAGCAGTGCCTACCTATAGGTAGTTTAGGATTTATACAGGATTTTGTGTGAACATGGTCTCACATAAATTGAATGAATGTAGGTATTATTCTTATTGACCTACGTGACACGAAGGAGTTTAGGCATATAAGTCAGCCATCCTCTCACCGATGCTATTTTCCATGCAATGTGCAAACCAATTATTTTTTTTTAAATCCAATGTTGTGACACATACGAAATGACGGACTAATTATTTTAAATGCAGAGGTGTATTTGTATTAAATGAACGGACTTGCTAAATATAACTCGAAATTATAAAGTGATGCCTTTCTAAATCTTTCGCAGATCGTAAAGAATTTTCAGCCAATTTAAATAAAACATTGGTTTTAAAAAACCTGTTTTACTTTATATTCTACATTCCTGGAACTACTGTATGTTAGAGAAATCTCTAGGGCAATTCTGTCTCAATTACTGTTTATTTGTAATTCAGTTGGGACTGAGTGTCTAAGTAACGGATATATTGGTTGGCAGCATTAGCATTAGTACAATCCGTTCAAGTTTTGGTCACTTCTGTTATGTAGCCCAGTTGTCCCTCGAATTGCAGTCTATAGTTATGGGTTCGAGGATTTGGCAGTTAAAAGCGGAAGAAAATAGAAACAAATGGATATCAATGTCGTTGTTGTTGCTATTATGTGCAGGCCGTATCGCAGTTTGAGGGTAATAAACGCAATGCTTTTACGATGAAGGAAAAGAAAAGGTATGTTTACGGACAGGAGATGGGATACAACCACCAAATACAATAACACTTACCAAATGTGTTTCCTGCGCAGTACAGTCTGAAGGTATAAGGTATAACAGGTACCTAATGGACAAGTGTGCTCCAACGTTGACCACATTGCTGCTTAACATCAGGTAGGATAGTGGTCAAACTCTTGTTCATTGCGTTTTTTTTTAAATACATTAACAATAGGTACATTATGACCACTACGTCACGTGAGACTGGCTGGTGGCTGGCCAGCTGGAAAAAAGTGTAAGACCTCATTCGATATGTGATGATTCCTTAAAGACTTTTGAATCTAACATTTATTACATAACGCGAAATGTATGATAAACAAGTTATCAACTTTTAAAGAAACTAAACTGTACGAAAAAAAAACTGAAAAACCGAAACATGCAAAACCAAAAACTTCATGCAAATCCAACTTAGAAAACTCCAGCGTCAAAGTGTCGACGTCGTTAGAAACTTTAGAATTTCACGTTGATACTGAAGGATTTAAAGTTGATTTATGAAAGAGATACTCAAATCTCGAGAGCCCCGTACACCGGATAGCGGCGCAGTGTTATCTACTTTATAACTAGTTACTTCCCGGGAAAATTGCACCGGCTACCGTCCAGCTTATCGTGAGTCCTGATGATGAATTACCGTGGGAAAAAATCTGCGCTTAAATTAAATTACTTAGTTGAAAAATGTTTGCATATATTTTCTAGATTCATCACCCGTTACTTTACTACAGTTTCGTAGGAGATTATATTGTTTTCTGTTAGATTCTGCTTTTTTCTTACTTACTCATATCTTAACATTAAAAAGAATTTAGAGAAGTTTGCTAGTTTGAAGAACACTTTGGTTAGAATGAATTTGTTATGATTTAAGAAAACATTGTAAGAATTTTGTTTCTTTTACACGTAAGCAGGCGTTTCACCACCGTCCCGTCTGGTGTTCAGCAGCTATGTTTTCGGGTTGGCGAGGGGGCCAGGCCAGGTATACACCACAAAAGAGGATGCTTTTCTATGAGGTCTCTGTTTACCCATGACTAATCAACGTAAAGCGTTTCCGAAAAAACATCGTTGGTGGATAGTCTCTTTTCTGTGTCAAGGCAAGATTAGGTTGAGTTTTTTTAATGTTGCAAGTAAAAAGAATAATTTAATGTCTAATCACAGGCGTATGAGTTTCCACTTTTGAGTGGTAGACCAGATTCTTGGCCGACTGTGTACAGTTCATAGTAAGACAGATTAGTAATCATAGTGTTTGATAATGCCGTGATGTGTTATGGCGTTTAGATCTCCACCTATGAATATGGCTCTACATCGGCCAGATAAAAGTGAATATAGTTAGCTCCGACAATACCATACCATTATAAGATAACATGCGTGACTCAACAGCCAGTTGTAACCCTGCTTAACCCCTTGGGGGGATAAATCCCGACTTATTGCTTAAGTCAAAAGTCCACAAAAGTATTAATGAAAAAGTTAGATACATTCTAACCGCATGTGGCAATCCCGAAAATGCACCGCACCACTTCCTGTTACACGCAAAAGTTATCAAGGTCGCAAAGAGAAGCTCAGCAAATTCCTGGCTTATCCTCATAACGCTCCAAACTTTGCTATTGTGTTGAAATGTTTGCGAAACATTCTTCGGATTTAGAAATTAATAATATTAATTCCGGTGAAATATTTTGTACAACATTATCAACAACTCAAAAAGTGTTAGGTACTGTTTGGTGTTGTGTGTTGCACTATTGATAATCTTTATCTTTAAACGAGCAAATCTTGTATATATATATATACACCGATTTTCATGAAATTTGGTATGTAGAGGGATTTGGGGGCGATAAATCGATCTAGCTAGGTTTAATTTTTAGAAAACATCTTTCCAACCGTGTTTTCGGGCATGAAAAATTGCTCAAATTGTTAATACGACTCTTACTGACATCTATTGCCGAGTAGTAATACTATGCTATACGTAGGATGGTGCGGGGGACGTTTTGGTTTTGAAGTAACTAGAGATGGGGTTATGAAAAAATCGAAGGAAAATAATCGATTTTTTTACTTCGAGCGAAGCTCGGTCGTCCAGGTACTAGTTCTTAATAGCAAAAAAGTGTACTAAATGTATTTAGGGAACACATAACAAAATGCGAACCTCATTTCGCCTGCTCGAGGCTTTCTCAGTCTTCTTAGCCGAATTTGCACCGACATTATTCGCACTGATCTGTGTTCCTGCATTGCAATTTATTTGTGTAGTGTGACTATATGTAGATGGGCTGGCGGTACAATATATGGGTAAGCATTTTGAGTATACCTAATGAGAACGGTTGGTGTGTGAAGTGATGAGCTGAGGCTTTTGTTGTACGTGTTTTATTAGGACTCTGCCCGCTATGGATTAAAAGGCGTGAAGTGTATGATGATGTATGTTTTATTTTGTTTGACTTTAAGGATGTTGCCTCGTAATAGTTCGTCGAAGAACCTAATCTAATAGTACTTCATTTCGTCTGTGGTCCAGTTGGTTGGATACTTGATTTGTAACAGGGAGGTCGCGGGTTCGAGTCCGGCTACTGGGCGTGTACCAATGGGACTCTATTTCAGAGCCTATGTACGCAACGCAACGCTTGTACGGTGAAGGACAACATCGTGATGAAACCCGCACACAAGGTGTGTGAACCTTATAACGGCGATGGGCTCACCTCCTGTCACGTTGGGTTAAATACGCTTGGTGAACCGTGGGCATTTGCTTAAGCAAGTGCCTCTGCCTACCCCGCTTTGGGATTAAAAGGTGTGAAGTGTGTATTTTTTATTGTATGTGTACTTCATTTTGTGATCTGCCGGTGTTTATCGATCGGGCTAATATTACGATCCACCTTCAACCGAATACGTCAAATGAGCGCTTGTGTATTGATTCGACGCGTAAATCTTTCGAAGCGAAAAATCCCGCTTTTAGAAGGAAATTAATGACTTTCTTTCGAACTGTTCCAGTCAGGGATTCGCTAAAGTGTATTTATTGAGCAATTAGCATCTCAACACATTAAACACTTCAGGCGGGGGAAACAAAGAAAGACCGATTGTTTAAGGGTAAAGTGGTATAAATAAAGAATAGTGGAATGCAAATGGGAACAAGGAATGCTGTTCATTTGTCGCCTTACGTTGAAATCCTAAATCCGTAAGTGTACCTAATGTAATAAAATAAATTTGGTAACAGTGATTTTTATTTCTTCAACATTATAAAACATAATGAAATCTAAATAACTTCAAAAAGAAAAAAATAACCGACTTCAACCAGTACCCCTCGATTTATCTGGTCTGTCATCATGAAACCTTGATTTCCTTATTAGGAGACCAACTTTGAAATACTTTCTGTGCAACAAAAAAATATCATTACAAAAAAAAATAACAGTTAAATTTATCAAGATCAAAATAGGTGCTTTTTCAGCATCGTTAAATACAACACACGCCTTATTGTGTTATTTAGATAGAATACTAATATATTCCATTTCACCTCGATTCACTGTATTTTTCTACCGCTGCAATATTTTCTAGGAATCATTATGAGAGTAAAATTTCCGGTCGTTGTTGTTCTTTTTTGTTCATGGGCATACAATACAACAAAGACCGATAGAATGCTTTTGTGAATTTCATTGCAGATATTATCAATGTAGGAATTTGATGTCAGAATTTATAAGGTGATTTCTGCGTACAACCATTTAGACATAAATTCCATGTAACTTGTTTATTTACACATTGCGTGTGACAAATAATGTAAATAAGAGATTTTTTTACAACCTCGAGAAGTCAACTTGTTTAAATATGATATGTAGGTTCTTTTTTATTAGATCTAATTTTATTGAGATAGATGCAAATTTTTGACAGCATTCTCGCGAAATAAATACACACTTAGAGCTATGTATATTTTTCACGCCATGGCGACCAAGCGGGGTAGGCAGAAGCTAATTAAATGACCTCGATTGTATATTTAAGCGTGATAAAGCCCCTTCCCCCTTTTAAATACATCCTTACTAATATTATAAATGCGAAAGTGACTCTGTCTGTCTGTCTGTCTGTCTGTTACGCTTTCCCGCTTAAACCTCTGAACCGATTTTAATGAAATTTGGCACAGACAATCTTTAGACCCTGAGATAGAACATAGGCTACTTTTTATTGCAAAATAGGGGTGGTAAGGGGTTGAAAAGGGGGATGGAAGTTTGTATGGGATTTCTTAATTTTAAAAGATAAAACCATGAAACTTTATATTTAAGCACTTGATAAGAAATAATAAAACATTTGTTCTAGCGTTTTTGAAATTTCGAACTGTGAGGGGATGAAATAAAGGTTGAAAGTTTGTATGAAGTTCGTAATTTTTGAAGATAAAAACATTACATTTTGTATTTAAGCACTAAATAAGATACAAAAATCGTTTGTTTTAGCATTTTTACTTTTTTACCAGTGTGGGGGTGAAATAGGGGTTAAAAGTTTGTATGCAATTATTGTGTTAATGTGGTGAATTTAGTGTAATAATGTGCTGGTGATGAAAAGTAATGTAGTGAGAGTGAGAAGTAAAGCAGAGGACTCCTATTTGATCAATTTGTTATTCCCGCATAAAGTTCCACGCAGCATTGAAATGTGATGGTCGACCCTCACATTTTAATGTGATTTTGACACGACTTTGACTATTGACTTAGATAGACTTAGTATGACTATACTATAACTTGAACACGAAGAGAACTACATTGTTTGTGGCAGAATTGTCGGCTTTAAAGCTAAACATAAGAGCCAAGAAAGAAGAAAAAAAAAAGTTTGTATGGGTGTTCGTCATTTTTAAGATATAACCATGAAACTTGGTACGTAGGTCTCTTAGGATGTGCAGAGTTTTTCTACAAACGGAATTCCGAAATTCGAACGGAACGGAATTGATTCGGAACGGGAACTACGAAACCAAACTTTTTGTATACAAAATCTTAAGCACTGAACGGCAACGGCGCTGTCGTGTGGTGGGGGAGCGCACGAATCTACATAACTATGCCTACCCGAAAGGGCAGATATGTGAGGGCAGACGACGTTGTCGGACGCATGCGATTAGAGAAATTTGCGCTACAAAGATTTAGGTACTTTTTTCGATCCAGTAAAATTATTTTTAACCGACTTCAAAAAAGGAGGAGGTTCTCAATTCGACCGTATATATGCTTTTTTTTTGTTTTTTCGTATTTTTTTAAGTAGGTAGTATTTTTTTATTAGTTAGGTCCTATAAATTAATTTTGTACATGCTTAATATTTCGGGATCTTTTAGTTCATAGTTAATAGTATTATTAGTTTATAGTTATAGTAGGTAAGATAGTTTCCGTTACTTTAAAAAAACCGATTTGCTTTTATTTCCCTTTTTTAATTAATCTAATAGGTCGTAGTAGGTGTAAAACTAAACTAACCTACTTACCTCCTACTATTTTTATGCATTGGTAGTAAATAAGTATTGGTAATTTAATTTCTTAGTTTCTTTATTTTTCCATTTAAACGTGACTTATACACATCGTCGTGCGAGCGTAAATTTTTACTAAGTACGTAGGTGGTTATTAGAGGTTTTTATTTGATAACAAATTTCAATCTGTATATCTGTTTTGTTCGATTCATTATATTTTTGTTTTTTACGATGCCTCGCAAACGAAAGTCCAATTTAGCTAATAGCTCCAGCAGAGCTCGGGCTGCTAAACTTGCTAGATCACTGGAATCCGAAGAGGATTCACAGATCCGTCGGACTTTAGATGCCGAGCGTCACGCAGCTCAAAGGGCTGTTGAAACTTTTGAGCAAACGCAGACCCGTCATAATTTAGACGCTGATCGTCATGCTGCACAAAGGGCTGCACAGACCTCTCAGCAGACCCAAGCTCGCCAAGTCTTGGATACCGAGCGTCACGCGGCTCAAAGAGCTGCTGAGACTTCACAGCAGAACCAAGCTCGCCAGGTCTGGATGCAGAGCGTCACGCGGCTCAAAGATATGTTGAACCTCTCAGCAGACCCAAGCTCGCCAGAGCTTGGATGCAGAGCGTCACGCGGCTCAAAGAGCTGCTGAGACTTCACAGCAGACCCACGCTCGCCAGGTCTTGGATGCAGAGCGTCACGCGGCTCAAAGAGCTGTTGAGACCTCTCAGCAGATCCAAGCTCGCCAGGTCTTGGATGCAGAGCGTCACGCGGCTCAAAGAGCTGTTGAGACCTCTCAGCAGACCCAAGCTCGCCAGGTCTTGGATGCCGAGCGTCACGCGGCTCAAAGATATGTTGAGACCTCTCAGCAGACCCAAGCTCGCCAGATCTTGGATGCAGAGCGTCACGCGGCTCAAAGAGCTGTTGAGATTTCACAGCAGACCCAAGCTCGCCAGGTCTTAGATGCCGAGCGTCACGCGGCTCAAAGAGCTGCTGAGACTTCACAGCAGACCCAAGCTCGCCAGGGCTTAGATGCCGAGCGTCACGCAGCTCAAAGAGCTGTTGAGACCTCTCAGCAGACCCAAGCTCGCCAGGTCTTGGATGCAGAGCGTCACACAGCTCAAAGAGCTGTTGAGACCTCTCAGCAGACCCAAACTCGCCAGGTCTTGGATGCAGAGCGTCACGCGGCTCAAAGAGATGTTGAGACCTCTCAGCAAACCCAAACCCGCCAAGTTTTAGATGCCGAGCGTCACGCAGCTCAAAGAGCTGTTGAGACTTCACAGCAGACCCAAGCTCGCCAGGTCTTAGATGCCGAGCGTCACGCAGCTCAAAGAGCTGTTGAGACCTCTCAGCAGACCCAAGTTCGCCAGGTCTTAGATGCCGAGCGTCACGCAGCTCAAAGAGCTGTTGAGACCTCTCAGCAAACCCAAACCCGCTAAGTTTTAGATGCCGAGCGTCAGGCAGCTCAAAGAGCTGTTGAGACCTCTCAGCAGACCCAAGCTCAAGTCGCGGGTACCGGCTATCTATTATATAAGAGAAAGTCGTGTTAGTTACTACACTTATAACTCAAGAACGGCTGAACTAATTTAGCTTAAAGTTTGTAGAGATGTAGCTTAGAACCGAGGGAAGGAGAAGGTTCTTATGACAGAAAAAAATAAAGAATTGCGCGGAAACTTAGAAAATTTAGGTATCCCCTCTAAGGCGGAACGAAGTTCGCGGGGGCAGCTAGTGTATCTATAAAAATATAAATAAATAAATACACTTCACGCCTTTAATCCCAAAGAGGGGTAGGCAGAGGCACTTGCTAAAGCGCAAGTACCCACAGTTCACCAAGCGTATTTGACCCAAACGTGACAGGTTGTGAGCGCATCGCCGTTATAGGGTTCACACACCTTGTGATGTGCGGGTTTCATCACGATGTTGTCCTTCACCGTACGAGCGTTGCGTTGCGTACATAGGCTCTGAAAAAGAGTCCCATTGGTACACATTCAGTAGCCGGACTCGAACCCGGGACCTCCCGGTTACAAGTCAAGTGTCCGACCAACTGGACCACAGACGCTTAAATACATTTTTTTTTCTTTTGAATACATATACGTATTTATATAAATAAAACACCCAGACACATCCGACAAGTGCTTAAAAGCTCATCACCTAAATACCTGTCAGCGGTGGAAATAGAAACCACGACCCTACGGAATAGAAGCAGACATGCTGACCACTACACCAACGGGCCCGTCAAATATGTATGTTGTACGTATGAGTACGTTAAAATCTGTTAGTCTTCTGCCAATTGAAAAGTATTTTTATTATTAAGGCAGTAAGAGCCGTTTCAGCCGTGGAATCATGACCTCAATAGGTACGTAGTTACATAACATAAATGTAATTTTATCTCCAGTCATATATCTTTCATCCCCGATGCCCATTACAGCTCTGCTCTCCTGGTAGTTAAAGATAGACCTGCTTTATTTGAAAACGAGAAATCGTTCGTTCATTCTCAATATTCACCTGAATCAGTGTGTTTTCTGTTATTCGTGGCGAGCGTATTCTCATCGTCGGTCGTAAGGCAATAACACTCTATCACACAGTATCGGTGAGAGAGGGACAGCTAGATGTGAACGCTGAATTCGACGAGGGCAATCGTTTTTGTGACGTGAATGGCACTACTACTGTTCCCCCTACGTGTGATCTGAAACTTATTTCGCTCATGAATGAGTAAGATGAATATGAGACTTCACAAAAGGCACCGAGGAGATTTCCACAATCGGCCCGTGAGCAGTGCGGGATTATTGAGTGGGTTTTATGGGAAATCGGTTGCGTTTGTTCCAACCAAATTGTAAAGAGTATGTATGAGTGACTTTCGGTGATAATTTGTAGATAATGTTTTGGGAATTTATTTTCCTTACTAGCTGTGCCTCGTGGTTATACTCACATATCCTACATAATCGTAGCCCATATCGTCCCTTAGCTTACAACACCGCTTAAGTCATTTTTAGCAAATTTACAGGAGACGAAAAAACTGTTGCTGATTGCGACGCCAACCGACTTGTCACTGTTTTGTTTAAATAACGGCTTCTGATTGGTTAAAAGCTATTTCATGAGACCAATGGTTTGACGCACAATGCGCAGATTCATCCAATGGCATTAAAATGTAAAAACTTCCAATTTTCGACATGAGCGGTGTTGTTAGCTAAGGGACGATGTTTCATTTCGCATACATACACTTCACGCCTGTCTCCCAGAGGGGTAGGCAGAGACTACAGATCTCCATTTGTCACGATCCTGACATACCCCTTTCGCTTCATCTACATTCATACATCTTTTCAGACATGACCTCCGGTTTCGAGTACTTTTCACGCCACCTTCGGTCAGGACATCACCAATCTGGTCTGTATATGTCTTCTGGGGCGA
>SJJU01003625.1:0-42441 GCA_012932125.1 Conopomorpha cramerella
AAAAGTGAAATTAAAACTACACTCGCGTTACACTGCGGGTTAATCCTCTCTTACTCCAAATTGAACACGTTAACGTGCCCAACGAACACGCAATCGGTGTCATGCAAGGAACACATTAGCCTATCGTTTCTAGTGGTAGACGCTATCTGTACCGATGTGGCCAGATAGCCTCGGACGGCCTCCTTATCTCGCAATCATTTACTACACTATCCATTTGACTTTGGTGAGAAGGCTTTTTGCCAAAAGAGAACTGTTTTTTAAAGCGCCTTAAAAAAAGAAGGTTATTTAATTAAGGTCTTCAAGTCGCGGGTGTAAAGGTACCTAATGAATAAGTGTGCTCCATCGTAGACCACATTGCTGCTTAACATCAGGCAGGATGGTGGCCAAACGCTTGATCTTAATGTAAAAAAAAATTCGATAATATAAAAAATATGTTTCTACTTCATGTTTGTACGCGGATAACTTTGTCATCTATGAACCGATATTCATGATTATGTTTATGTTGGAAAGAAGATAATATGTAAAAGATGGTCCTATGATAGGGAAATCAGGGTTTGGCGATGACAGACCAGATAAATAGCATGAAACTTAAAAAAAATTAGGAGCGGCGAACTGAAGTCGGTTCTTATTAGAAAACAAAATCACGCCTATTAATCTCAAAGCGGGGTAGGCGGAGGCACTTCCGCAAATCCGGTTCTTATTTCTTTATAATTATTTAATTGCAAATGGATAATCGTCTCACCACAACCTTGGCTGGTTAAGCAACGATATTTACGATCCTTTTTACCTCATGTAGCTTTTGACGTTTTGGAAAATAATGTTGTTAAAGATAATGTAATGTAAAAATGTATTTTATAGAGATATTTTTTATCTAACTTATGCTAAACTTAAATCTCGATAATAATTTCAAAGGGTTCTGATCTTTTTTAGGAAGTAGTGAACTCTATAACTTGCACCGACAGTCAACATTGAACTGTTTGTAAAATACTAATTATAGGTATATATGTATATAGTACTTTTTTCTGTAATGTCAACATAATTTATTAGTTAATATTATTATCATATGGACTAAAAACTAAACACATCAAATGTGTCTAGGGATCAAGTACATTTGAGAAGATTGCAATCAAGAATAAATTTTACAAAATGTGATGTTAAGTTAAGTTATTGATACAGGCATGGGGAATTAGGTAGGAGACTTGATTTAAACAAATTAAATAATTTTAGAGCTAAAATGTTCTTGATCCCTAGACACTTTTGATGTGTGTAATTAGAATTGTTTTTATTTTTTATATTGGGCAAGTTTACTTGCGACAGTAGGTACGTCTTGTTACGTAAAGGCGCCTGGATACTGGGTAGGAAATTCAAACATACACTGTACTTTGAATTTACGGGCTTCTTGTTTGTTTTGTTCTATCCGAGCCCACGGCTTCGCTCACGTGGATAATGGTGATAATTCACTATAGAAAATGTTACATAGTACATAAATACTAATTTTACCTAATTGACGTTTTGATGTCAATAATGAAATGAGAAGTTTAACTCAATTAATATAATATTTGAATGTTTAATGATTTAATATGTTATGATTGTATAGTACCTATTTATATTATGTTTATGTTATATTTGCATGCTTGAGAAGGGCAAAAATGCGGAATGGACACTTAAGCACTTAATATCTTTTGCCACTTTGTAATTTACCTGTATTTTATGCAAATAAATAAATGAATTGAATTGAAATGTTAATGAATCCCGTCTACTGGTTCTTCAGCGTCTGTGGTTCAGTTGATCGGATACTTCACTTGTAACCGGGGGGTCCAGGTTCGAGTCCAACTACTGGACGTGTACCAATGGGACTCTTTTTCAGAGCCTATGTACGCAACGCAACGCTCGTAGGTTGAAGGACAACATCGTGATGAAACCCGCACACCACGATGTGTGTGAACCCTATAACGGCGATGGGCTCACCCCTGTCACGTTGGGTTAAATACGCTTGGTGAACCGTGGGCATTTGCTTTCGAAAGTGCCTCTGCCTACCCCGCTTTGGGATGAAAAGGCGTGACGTGTATTTATTATTTATTTTTTTTTATTTTTACTGGTTCTTGAGATTTTAAACAATGATGAATGTATTTAAAAAATATACTTAATAACTTTAATAAAATGCAAATACAATTCAGCCATTAGCAAACTCGATGCACGTAATACGATACGATTTGAGCGTACATTAATTAAAAAAAATTGATACCGAGAATATCATAAAAAAAAATATAACTGCGTAAAAGTCGGTGCAGTTTGTGCAAAAAAAAAACTAGGAACGCGGGTAAAATAGCGAAGCGTTAATGGAAAATTCGTTTTAATATACATTTGTAAAACATTATACAGATATATACTCACGGAATTCCGGGAATGGGCTTAAATTGCGAGATGGAAATTCATAATTAGCTTTGCACAATAAAGGACCTTGTTCATTCGAATATCTAAGAGTGGAATTAAATTATCGCGTGGAAATTCAATTACGGAATCAGTCGGACAGACAGCAGTAATCATGCTAGAAAATTTAATATTGAGACGGCTAAGTGAATACATTACACCAAAGAATGCATACCGGTATTTCTAGAATGAACTTTTTCACAAAAAAAAAATACACTTAACGCCTTTTAAGCCGAAAAGCAGAGTCACTTGCAAAGCAAATGAACATGGTTCACCAAGCGTATTTAATCCCGCGTGACAGGGGCCGAGTGCATCGCCTTTATAGGGTTCACATAACCCTATGGTGTGGAGATTTCATAACGATGTTGTCCTTCAACCTACGAGCGTTGGAAACGGAAAAGAGTCCCATTGGTATACGTCCTGTAGGCGCACTCGAAAACGTGACCTCCGTATTGTAAGTTAAGTATCCAACCAATTGGACCACAGACGCTCTAAAAAAATTAAACCAGTATAAATACAAAAGGAATATTTTTTTTTCTCAAGCATGATTATTATGTGACAACCTTTGGGGTAACCGAAGACCCGAAGATATTGCAATCGAGTGTTCATGAAAATAATCGTAGCGAAATCTAGAAAGGCACTTATTTTGTACCTAATTTTATCCTTTATCGGGCCAGCTAGACCCGGCAAACGCTGTTTTGCCAATATACATTATAAACAGTGTATTCCTGCTGTTATATTATGTATGTACACACATCAAAAGTGTCTAGGGATCGAGAACATTTTTAGCTCTAAAAAAAACAAATTTATTTAAATCAAATCTAATCTTCTGGATTGGTCTCCTACCTTCCCCATGCCTGTATCAATGACTTATCACCACATTTATGAATGAATTCAGTTTTTGTAAAATATATTCTTGATCGCAATCTTCTAAAATGTACTTGATCCCTAGACACTTTTGATGTGTGTATTATAGATATAAACCACCTCTCTCAAGAATCACTCTATTTATAAAAAAAAAATCGGATCATAAATCCGTTGCGTAGTTATAAAGACACATTCACAGCGGGAGGCGTCTTTGTTTTATACTTTGTATTGATTGATGATTGACGAACGAAACACCAATCACGACCTTTCATTTGTGAATTGAATTTCTCGCACGATTTTTTAAGTGCACTTTGAATACTGAAAGCGGAGCTTAATTCGTTTATTCGTCCGAATATTTATTAACGAATGCAGCACCTTTCATGCGGTTGTGTTTCATTTGAGTGAAAGAAAATATATATATTTTTTATGCGCTGCAGTTCTGATGAATTGGTTAAGCCAACTAGCTTTCCACGTGCATTTATGTCGAATATGTGTAGGGTTTAATGATGAAGTTATTGCCCACTAAGTGTACCTATGTTGTCGTAATACGAAGAAAGGGCGTAACATTATGATTATCTTTATGGGAATATGTGATTTATTCATTTAGATTAGTCTAGTAATAAAGCACATATTCCCATGAAAATAAATGTAAAGTTACGCCTTTTTTTTCGTTTCACTGCAGTCATCATCATCATCAGCCCATAATATTTGTCCACTGTTAGACATAGGCCTCTCCAACTGCATGCCACTGTGATCTGTTTTCGGCTTCTCGCATCCAACTTCTGCCAGCCATCTTGCGCATGTCATCAGTCCACCTTGCCTGAGGGCGTCCTACACTCGTCAGTCAGTATGATTGAAAAATGAAAAAATAGCTACCTGTGTTCCTAACGCAACCGCTGACTAATTCCATCTACCAATTCTCTAATTATTTTATTTACTGTGCCCATTATGGGAAAACGCACAGGAAATTGTGCTAATTTGAAATGGACACGTAGGTAGTACATAATTCAAGATAAAGACAGACCAATGTTGTAGGGTGTGTAACTTAGTAAAATACTATTGTTATAAGGAATTTAAAATGTGTAAAATTTAATGGAAAAAAACACTTGACAGTTAATTAAATTTAAAATATTAGTCTAACGTATTATTATTATGCCGGCCGGCCTCTAGAGCGATGGTCGCGGTTTCGAATCCCGCCGTCAATAACTCCTTTAGTGATGAGGTGAAGCATTTATAGTGTGCGTCTTTTTTTTTTTAATTCACAATGAACAAGCGTTTTAAGCGGCGATGTGGTCTACACATAAATCTGTGAGCACAAAACTTGCGTCGGCATGTTTTATGTACTTATAACAATTCATGTACTTGAAACAATTTTTGCAAGTTCATCAGTGTCTGGGCCCATAACTATGAGTACCAGAGAAAAAATGAGGTATCCTAGCTTGGCTTAAAGGTTAAAACTTTAGCTGCATAGTGACGTAATACTACATCAGTATAATTTTCCTCGATTTTTTTTTCTAGTCGTCCCATCTACAAATTTTTTATTCTAAATTATTTTCAAAGGTACAACTAATACGTATGAACGCAGTTTTTGACTTTAGACCACTTTTAATTTTTAATTTTTTTCCCATGATGCTGGCCACATAATTTAAGAAGGATAGGTTTTTATTCAGACAAAAAAAAATCATGCAGTTAAGGGTTAAATCTACAGAGGTACCGATATTATTAGTAAACTTACCTTCAATTAAATTTGCTAACATTTTACGATCCTCCGTTATTACTAGAGGGTAGTACAACCGGCATTAAATGTATGATTTACCGTATGAGTCACGCGCGTATCACTGAGGGTGAGGCAAACGTATGTAAAGGGAAATGTAGGTACCTACAGTTCATTAGCATTTATAATATTATACTAGCTGTACCATGTGGTGTCACTCGTTTTTTTTTATCCAGTAGAAATTTTGTAATATAAAATAGCCTACGTCACCCGGGACAGTGTAACTTCACAACGGTAACAGAACTATGGACTGATAACCGCCGACTTGTGGTGACGGTTAATTGAATACAGTCACCACAAAGCTGGACGGATCGCTTGGATGGATACTGACTTTATTCCTACGGGTACTCGAGGACCCGCCCAATATGCGACACGGAGGTCATCGTGGGGGTTTAGTCGCTGAGACTCCGACACTACCCTGTTCGTTGTCCCCATAGAGGCGGGGTGATTCCTCTACGAAACTTAAAAAAAAGATGCTGTGACTTGGTCAATAACCAACAACACCTGCTACGACGGACTATGTACAATTGATATATTTTATTTTAAACTGTGTTATTACGTAAGTGAATTAATGTCTTAAGTGGTAATAAAGATTATTTAAACCTAAACCATCCCTAATTCTGTACTAAGCCAAAGTCAAAGTCAAAATTCTTTATTTCATCGTTATAAGTGCTATAACATACAGATATACGGTAGCATAACACAAAGCTTGATGAACGTCATTTATGACTTAAAACAAAAGTAATCGTCCCCGGTTCGAATTAATTTCTTTTACTGGCCAGAAGAACCGGGAAGAAACTGGCATCTTTTCAAATCGCCAAGGCTTAAGCATATGTATATGATGCTTGTCACAATCTACAGTGAGATTCTGGAATCACTGCTAGTCACTCGAGAATTAGTTCGGAAGTTTTAAATAACTAGTATTATTCGAAAAAGCAATTACGCCATAGTAACTTTGAATAATTTACGAAATTCACATCGATCGGTACCATCGAATCTAGGCCTGAATGAAGTAGGTACAGTCGGCCAAGAATTTGCTCTACCACCCTAAGGTTGAAACTCACATGAATGTCATTAAACATTAAGGTTCATTGTTCACTTGTCACAATATACCAACTCTACCTTATTGATGTTTTAGTGACACAGAAAATGTCATCAAAACTGATAGACCATTTTCTTGGCCGACCGTACATAATTATGTATACTAAGCAGTAGTGTGGTATTTACCGCATACATTTTATATGGTTTCCTCAACACAATGGAATATTGAACAAAATACACTACCAAAAATTAAACAAACTTTTAACGGCTATTTTGAGAACTTAAAACTCCGCCCGATAAAAATCGAATGGATATCATTACAACAAAATATGTGTGAACAATACGATAAAAGCACGAGAGAAAATAACGTTCACAAAATATATTTTTTTTTTTCTCCACGTGTAAAGAGGCAGTAAAACTCCTTTATTCTGCCCTATCTTTAGGTAGCAGTCGTCGATTCCTCGGTAAGAAATAGGCATATCCTTTGTCCCGTGAGGCATCTGTCACGTTTTATCTCTAAGAACAGTTTGTTTGTTTGTTGGAGACAGAAGAACTACTGGAATAGATGCTATCAGGAAACATGTTTTCACTGAATCGTGCATCCGAATGTGATGGAGAAAAAAAAAGGTATAAATCTGTCGCCTTAAGCTATAAGGAAATAGCAACTTTTCACCATAATGTCACACCGTGGAATGTACCGGGTCTAATGTACCCGGTTTACTGGGGACTTAAGAACTAAGAAGTTAGAGATCAAGTTACATTGGACAATTGATATTTACTACACGTTGACATTAACTTAACCCTTTCGTGATAGCAATAGAACTTGTATCGTCTTAATTTTGAAATCCACGAATGTGTTAATATTTACTTTTTTTCGTGGGACGTGTTTTAGAAATGGGAGAGGTGTTACGTGTGAATCTGTACCCACTAAAACCCCGTCATGAATTGCATGTTTTTTAATATAATTACCCCCTTACCAATAAACGCCTTTTTACTTACACAACTGTTATTACAGGTCCAATTGAACTGGTTATTCCATATTTGACGTACAACTGACAAGTTAAGTTGAGCTTTGTGTATCTTCTAAATAGCAATTCCGCCATTATTGGTAAGGCCCTAAATATTTAACCAAAACTTCCGACGATGCCGACTAAAGTAACTAATATTGTAAGAACTTAACTGTACACTTACATTTTGTATTTGTACTTGCATCAAGTATTAAAATAAACTATTTTAATTAATACTTTCAATTTTCTTTCAAGGTATCAATTGCTCCTATTCATTCTTATTAAGACTTTTTGAAGGTCTTCAAGTCGCGGGTGAATAAGTACCTACTGAACAAGTGTGCTCCATCGTAGACCACATCGCTGCTTAACATCAGGCAGGATGGTGGTCAAACGCTTGTTCATAGTGATTAAAAAAAAAAAAAAAAAACGACTTATACCTAAGATACCTAAATAGTAAGGGTAAAATTACTATACGGGTCTTGAAATATATCGAAAGTTCTACAGAATCATCAGCGTCATCCTTATATCATTTCACATCGTCACAGAGAATATCTTGCCGGTACCGCCATCTTAAATTTACCTCCGTTCTATTGTACATATCTAAGTTGCTCAGCTCATTTTACACTGGCTTCGGAGGTAGATAGAGTAGGATATAAATCGGGTAGTTATCGTTTCCCAGTCGGGGTGGAGATGGGCCGGGATCGTGCCTCGTATTGTGTGGTAATGACTCGGGTTTGCCCACACCTGTTTCTGGCATTTAGATTTATAAATTACACTTTAGAATTTCGCCGGTCGCCCTGCGGACCGCCCCCTGGTACTTCAGTGTACGAATTTCTTCCACGATAAGTGGTGCTTAATTAAAAAGGTCCAATTTCGGTGACCGGCTGGGAAGGACCCGATAGGGGTATCGGTTGCCGAAATCATTTTGTGAAATCTCTTTTCATAGGTAGTTGAATGGTTATGTTATCTGCGGTTTTGTTACAGATTATTAATTTGGGTATGTGAAAAATCCAAATGTTTTTTTTTCTTCAAGTAATACAAATTATTTGTACGCATCGCTGTTATGCTGCTTAATTGACGTCATCATCATCAGCCCATATTTTTCCACTGCTGGACACAGACCTCTCCAATAGCATGCCACTGACCGAGGGAACTCCAGGGAGCGGGCAGCAGACCTCTCTGTAAAACCACAACACCACTGCGATCGCCAACACGCCTGCCAAGCGTGGCGATTATTGGCATTTCACCCCAAATGACGGATATCATTGGGGGAGGCCCTTCGTCTAGCATTGGACGTTATGTGGCTGATGATGATACGATATTCCTACCTCACCCGAATCGAAGCTACAATCTCACGAAATATTTTCCCGTGTGGAATTCACACACTGTAAAATAACATTTCAATCCAAAACCAGATAATATTGCATTTTTATGAACACTTCACAACTCCCAACGGACACGTACATACATAAGTGATTATGTAGGGGGTCGTTATGACCCAGTACCGGGTCACCGACTACGCTTGTCACTCATTCAATTAACGTTCAAATTCTATCGAAATATTTTCAGCGCAAAAAAAATATTGCATTTCGCCAACGTAATTGCCTACGGGGAGTGTTAAATACGAAATTGTTGCTGATTTTTTTTTTATTCGCAACAAAATATTCTTTTTTTTTGCGCTTCTGAATTGATTATGTTCTATTGTTTGACAATTGAATTGTACGAAAACTTGTTTCGTATTTATGTTACTGTACCATGGAACGGCTAATGTATTTTGTTAGCTGTGTGGTTGAAAAATTCGTGTTTCGAAAATTAACAATTCGGATGAGGATTTGCAGAGATACAATGCAATGAAATGAAATGAAAAACGAGTGGTACTGTCAGTGGGTAGATGACCAGTGATGGCCACGTTAACATGGAGTACCGAGGTGCCGCCGCCAGTACCGCTGTGCCGTCACATCTTAATGTAGCCCGCTCCAGTCGTGATTAGGTAAAACCGATAAACGTGTTCGTCACCAACATTTGTACAGTGATGTGCATAAACACGTATACACTTAGTAACATTTTAAAGCCACTTTTTCCTAAAATAACGACTGCTACTTTACTATTAGACCTATTTCATCGTAGTAAGCAATCTTCGCAAAATCATAACATTCCAATCAATGCTTTATAAGAAAAATGCTTTATATGGCTTTGAAATGTTTCTATCTAAGTGTATATATGTTTATGCACGTGACTATAGCAGGTAAATAAAACACCCAGACCTACACAACAAATGCCTCAGCTCATCACTAAAGCATTATGGCCGTTGCGGGAATCGAACGCGCTTCCGACGTCTTAGAGGCAGATGTCCTGGCCACTAGCCCATGCCGGCCGTCAACTACACGTTACGACAACTATTATTAAATTGGTAAATTTCTTAGATGACCGTACATCAAATCCGTACATCATTCAAAGAGCGTCTGTGGTCCAGTTGGTCGGATACTTGACTTGTAACCGGGAGGTCGCGGGTTCGAGTCCGGCTACTGGACGTGTACCAATGGGAAACTTTTTCAGAGCCTATGTACGCAACGCAACGCTTGTACGGTGGTGTGTGAACCCTATAACGGCGATGGGCTCACCCCCTGTCACGTTGGGTTAAATACGCTTGGTGAACCGTGGGCATTTGCTTACTACGCAAGTGCCTCTGCCTACCCCGCTTTGAGATTTAAAGGCATGAAGTGTATTTATTTATCTAGTTTTTTCCTAGGTGACCAAAAAACTCAAGGCCCCTTCCCATCCTGATTTGAGTATGACAAGCGTAAAGTGTATATTATTTATAGAATAAATTACTTCATAATTTGTTTTCATACGTTCCCTTCCTGGGGTTCCTTCTCTCATTACTTAGTTATTTCCTCCAAGCCCTCATCCATCAAAGGACTAAATTAATTCTAACTCTATTGATATGCCGACGCTAGGGTTCCGACACGCATGCGTTAGGTTGCGTGTACATATTACTAGTAAATACTGCGGAACCGGACTCAAACCGGATCATTATTTTGCCGCTGTCGTATGATTTGGGTAAAATATTTTTTTTACGTTGGATAAATTTTTGAATGAATGATTGAATCATTATAAAATACATTGCAAAAGGCGAGGTTCGTTGTTAACCCGTTGTACTTGTATAGGGACACGTTATTTTAGACTCTATTATTTGGTAATAAAAGTCGAAACCAATTAAAAAGTAAGTATTTATATGGATGTTAATATGTTAATTCCTAAAATACCTTTGTGGTACTTTATTCCTAATTTATTTTCTATCTTAAAATAGTATCAATAAAATCAATATTATAACTTTATTAAGAACAAAACCGAGTCAGTTCAATACTTCAAAATATACCATACTTCATTATAAGCTCGACTGTACCTACTTATACAGGGTCAAATTATTTTTGCTTATTATTATTGCGAATATCGAGAAATAAGCGCCGAAAATGAAAAAAAGAACTCAACTCTTCACCTAAACTTGACAAAAACAGCTGATTGCACTTTATACGAAAATAAATGTTTTTTTCGTTTTTGACATTTGGTTTTTATACCTATGAAAAGGTAATTTACACTGCACGCCTTTTAAACCCAAAGCGGGGTAGGCAGAGGCACTTGCTAAAGCAAATTATTAGTTAGTTTAAAAGATCTAAACGTACATAAGGAAAGACAGCGGGAACCGATTTCGTTTTATACTACTACGACGCCCGCGATTATATTCGCGCGCAAAATACTACAGTTTGTGTTTAGAAATAATTAAGAAAAATAAATACACTTCACGCCTTTTAATCCCAAAGCGGGGTATGCAGAGGCACTTGCTTAATAAACAAAGGCCCGCGGTTCACCATGCGTATTTAACCCAATGTGACAGGGGGTGAGCCCATGAGGTATTGTAAGGAGGTAATTTCTTTTTCTTCGTTTTTGACATAATATGTTTCCTTAGGGAAAGTTGTTTGGCTGAGGGACCTTAAAATGTTTCGCCAACGTTTTTGAATTAATGTTATAAATAAAATATAATAGTGACAGCCAGTGGCGTGCAGTGGCTTTTACGACAAGGTAGTAATCCCCAAGAATTGACACCTAGTACAGGTTACTTGTCTTTAGGAAATATAGGCACCTACAAATCTACTAACTCTCAAACACACAGGACCTTCGTTAGCCTATGTCGTGAGTACAACAAAAAAGGATCCAGCAATAACTCTATTATAAGGTCGGGTAGCCAAAATACTAAGGTAGACAGTGTCTTTTTGCCTATATGGTGTGCACTTCACTGGTGACAGCTACATCTACCCTCCGATCTCTAAACCGGCTATCTGGTTTGACTCACACGTACATGGTGACTCAAAACCAAGTGACTAAGAAACCATATTATAAGAATAACGAAGCTAAGCTGAATGATTATCTTTGGTTAATTTCGCGCCCTAATACCCAGTTTTTATTAACTATTAATGTTGAAAAATCAATCAAACAAGAGTCGCACGAGATGCTCTCTTGTCAAACCACCCTATTACGGATTCAATAAAGTTCATGACAATGGTTTTGTGTCAGCATCAGCATTGGAACGAAATAGATTACAAGCCGTAATAGAGTGGCGGGGGCACATCTCCCTTCACCAAAGCACTCTAGCAAGCGCGCGGCCGCGAGCGTTCACTCGTTTGACGAGCGCTGTCAGAAAAACGCAAGACCGCCGACCAATCACCGACGACCCAGCAGCCGACCGATATTAGGGTACGGGACTTCAAGTGGACGGGTTGGTATCGACTGTTTGCGGTGAGTGGGATTCAGTTTTAAAAATTTCTTCGGTCGTATCTGTCATAATATCATTTACCTACTAGAGGCCTTACTAATAATGGCGGAATTGCTATTTCGAAGATACACAAAGTTCAAATTAACTTGTCAGTTGTATGTCAAATACGGAATAACCAGTTCAAGTATACCTGTGATAACCGTTGTGTAAGTGACAACGCGATTATTGGTAAGGGGGTAGATGTTTTACTGGCGGTTCATCAGTTCGCCTCAATGTACCCATAGGACATTTGTTATGAAAAATATAGTCTACTAGCTGATCGGGTAAACGTTGTTTTTTTTAATATACGTTATTAACAGTGTTTCTCCGATATAACATGCATGTATTTTACGTATACCTTCCTTAAGAATCACTCTACCTATTGAAGAAAACCCGCATCAAAGTCCGTTGCGTACTTTTAAAGATCTAAGCATATAATAGGGACAGACAGCGGGATACCATTTTGATTTATACTATGTAAATTGTGTGATTCCAAAATATAAGAAGTTTTTCGCAAAAGAGTATAACATTCAAACTTTCGCTTTTATAATATTAGGAGGGTAGCAGTTTTTTGTGATACTGGCAACCTGTAATATTGTTTTTTTTTAAGTTATGAAATTAAAATGTCAACTTTTGAACTGATAGATGATACGGGGCTTTTTTCGCAGCTCGATTTCCTTGATTTGGGTGGCGCTACTCCAACCACCCCAGCTCCTCGAGGGCTAAACCCAAACCCTAAACCCAAGAGCACAAACCCTTGACGATCTCCTGCAGGCACCGTCCGGCTTCCAGTTTGCTGAACTGAGCTTTATCCCGATCTAGGTTTTAGTCCTTTTTTATCGTTTACTACTGCATCTTTCATAGTTACATCATAAAATTTTCGGTAAAATAATTCAATTTATCATTCATCATTGCTCAGCATACTCTGCACTTGAAAAACAATAAGAGGTTTTCGGCAAAAATAACTCTTGATATCATCCAATTTATTCATAACTGCCATGCAATAATAATTTACATCCATTCATACAATAACTTTACACACTCTCGCCGTTATTTGAGTACTTTTCAAGCCGCAATCATGCGATGTCCGGAGTCAAATACAGTGCGGGGAATTTTGCATTTTGGTCCTGAAACGTAAATAGTGCAAATACCAGCTTCATTAACGGAAGCGATCAAATAAAATGATCATCGCCGACAAAGGACGACCGCGTAATGCGTTCCATTTGTTTTATTTGTATTACCCATACATGTATTCTGCCGACCAATAGGAGAAAGGGCACAATTCTTGACTGTGGGCGTAGGATAATGAGCCTTAAGTGCTCCTGAAGCTCTGTTAATAATTAAGTACATAATTCTGTGAAAGTATCTTTATTACGCCTTTTTTTTTTCATATAACAGCAGTATTACAAAAACGATTAGTATGACATATAACCTGTGGTCCAATTGGTCGGATACTTGACTTGTAACCGGGAGGTCGCGGGTACCAATGGGACTCTTTTTCGGAACCTATGTACGCAACGCAACGCTCGTATGATGAAGGACAAAAGTACAACATCGTGATGAAACCCGCACACCGCAAGGTGTGTGATTCCTGTAACGGCGATTGGCTCACCTTCTGTCGCGTTGGGTTAAATACGCTTGGTGAACCGTGGGCATTTGCTTTAGCAAGTGCTTCTGCCTACTCCACTTTGGGATTAAAAGGTGTGAAGTGTATTATTATTAGTATAAATTTAGTATAATTTACTATTTCTTTCATATGATCGGATTAGCGTTGTATTATAAATAACACGTTATAAAGTACTAACTGAACCGGCAAACATCGTTTTGCCCATATACATCAAAAATTCCTAGTAATGCACTAGTGAAGATCTGATGTTTATCTTTTTAACCCCCGATGCAAAAAGAGGGGTTTTATAAGTTTGACGTGTCTGTCTGTCTGTCTGTGGCATCATAGCTCCCGAACGAATGAACCGAGTTCAATTTAGTTTTTTTTTATATTACAGGTATTTAACGGGCGAGTGTTCTTGACTATGTTTGGTGGAAATCGGTTCACCCACTCAAAAGTTATGGGGGTTGAAAGTGGGGAAGAAAAATTTTACTTGAGTAAATATGTCCAAGTGGAGTATTAAATGAAAGAGCACGACACGAATATTTATAATATGTTTATTATCTATATCAATATCTGCACCCATAGTACAAGGGTATCCTAGTTTGGGGTCACGTGACCGGGTGTCCCAGGATACTATCATTTGTGACGAAGGTAAACTATACTCCATACTCTGATCGTGCAACACTAGCTCAACCTCATTATAGTTTCTGTAAATAATCATTACATTGCTCCGTTTGTTTAACGCATTGCAAACATTACTCTAACAATTGCATCAGTGTGTTGTTACCACAGTATACTATTCTGCGCTCATACGAGGAAAAGGCGTAACTTATATGTATTTTCATGGGAATATGTGTTTTATTAGTTCGAATTAGTCTAGTAATAAAGCACATATTCCCATGAGAATTAATATAAAGTTACGTCCTTTCTTCGTATGAAGGCAGTTGCTGACCATGCTTCAATGTAAATAGCAGATTTGGCTTTATTTAACAAACATTTAGGTAAATAATTTAATAGTAACAATACCAAATTACATCAGCAATAAAGAGATGTGCAATAAACTGTACAATTTGTTAACGAAAACAAATAATACCCATTTGATTCTGAATTGTATTGTACTGTGACAAACATGTACAGTTAGCAGCGGAAAACAAAAGAATTCCTTATTCAATCGAAATTTTCAAACTCTAAAAATGTCTCATCTTAACAAGTGACGTTCTAACATACTACTAAGACTCGATCAGCCATTTATTAATACTTATCTTGTACATATTTGGCCTGTAGAAACGTTTGTTGACTACACAAATCGATGTAAAAGAAACGTCTTCAAACAGGAAATTAAAGAGTAAAAACTCCCTACACTTTCTACTCGATATTTCCTCGTGTCCATCAATAGACCCTGGTTTCCTTATGGTACCCCCCTTGGGACACCTCCTTTCACTTAAAACATACATAAACGGTCGAATAGGGAAACCTCCGCCTTTTGTGAAGTCGTTTAAAAAAAAACATTTACGTTGGTTTTTGTTTTTGTTGCATGTGGGTCTTTTGATCAGAATGTGTTTGTGCTTTGCCCATTTTGTCTTTGTATGTCTCAATTTATGTTTACGTGCTTTAGAAAATTAAATAATAAACTTATTTTTGCTTGTAATAAACGTCACGCTTTTTCACTTATTGAATTTTTCAGACAAATACTTTAAAAATGATAACAATAAAATCATTTTCTTAATTTAAGTGTCAACACGAAAGTTGTGCACGACTGTGCCAATATTTGTACTTTTTTTTTATCACTATGAACAAGCATTTGACCACTATCCTGTCTGAATTTTATATCAATTTTGTTTGCATTCACTTTATAATACTTTTGAGTTTTTCTATTTACGTGTATGGTAGGTAGGTATTAGCTAACCAGCTTTTTGTTATAATAATATAGATTTTTTTACCGTGTTGTTTACTAAATCGGGTAATAAAAGGAGTTCCCTTTTATTCCCGAGTGTAGTCAATATTAGGGCAACGTTCGCTCAAAAAAGTGTATAAAAAAATTATAATTAAAAAAATCTATTAAAAAAAATATTTGACACTAAACACTTTACGCACGCACTGACCGTACTTTGATTGGATTATGTGTCGGGCCTATGATGATTGTTCTATCAATTGCAGGCAATGCAATTTCTAGGTTTAATTATTCCGGCCGAATAGTCACTTTGTCATGTTTGATTTGATATTATTCATAAACAGCGCCGGCACAAAGGGCGTGTGGATTACGACCCCTTTCTAATGCTGACGGTACAGTCATAGATTAAAGTGATCATATTAAGTACAGTCAAGCATATGCGATCTTACATATCGTGGAGTCGAGTGTCGTCTCGAGACTTTCCTTTAAACCCTATAAAATTCTGAATTTGGGTTGTTAAAAATGGCTGCTTTATGTGTTATTTAGTTTATGTCAAATTCGTTTGAAATAAATAATATCTGTTAAAATATTTATAACCTATCCGTTTAAAAAAATCGAAACATTTTCGCCCCAACAGTCCTTGTATGTACGATACACACCTGAAGTTCAAAGAAAAATGATCTACGTCTAAAAGAAATAAAGTTTAAATCTACTTGAAACGATAAATTTTAACTTGTAAAAAAAACTTATCTTTTTCTTAAAGACAATTTACCTAGCTCCCGTCGGTGAGTTCCATTAATGTATTTGTCATATAACTTTCGTCGCTAACAGTACCCATAAAGACATTTCATTTTTTTTTAAAAGATGCCAATTTTTTATGTTCGTGCTGTTGATTGTGAACTTTATTTATCTTTACAAAAGAATCAAATTCCAATAAACATACGTCATATCTGCGTTAACTTAGAATAGTCGCTGACTGTACAATACACAGCTAACAGTGATCATATAACCCGGAAATAGAATAATACAGATATTCATTGAAACCGGAAATCAAAGGCGTAATCAAAGGCGAGGTTCACAATGGATGATCAACTGATTAATTTACTTACTTGTCAGGTTACACAATATTGACATTAACAAGTTAAACAGTAGGTACGACTAATTTATTATATATATATAATATATACTAGGTGGGTTTAGGAGTTAAAATACTTAACAGTGTCCGCTGCTAAACTACAACTAGATGACCCCGCCAACGTTATTTTGCCAAATACATTATTAACCCTTAACTGAAAGATTTTTTTTGTCTGAATAAAAACCTATCCTTCTTAAATTATGTGGCCTGCATCATGGGAAAAAAATAAAACATTAAAAGTAGTCTAAAGTCAAAACTGTGTTCAGTTGTACCTTTGACAATAATCTTATATATAAAAATGAATTGCTGTTCGTTAGTCTGGCTAAAACTAGAGAACGACTAGACGGATTTGGCTATTTTTGGTCTTGAATTATTTGCGGAAGTCCAGGGAAGGTTTAGAAGGTGTATTTAGTCCAATACACGAGGTACAAATCTCCCTACGGCAAAAGAAATATTTGCCGGGACAACTAGTTTAGATTAAAAATCTGTAGATGGGACGGCTAGAAAAAAAAATTCCAGGAAAATTATACTGATGTAGTATTACATCACTATGCAGCTAAGGGTTAACAGAGCCGTGTGACAGCGAATAGGATACGTGTGTCACCACCCCAACCTAACTTTTCCCGACTTGGGGGTCGTAAGAGGCGACCGAGGGAACTCTCCAGAGGACGGTCAGCAGCGCTCTCTGTGAGGAAACAGAACATCACTGCGATCGCCAAACGTCTGCCAAAGCGTGGCGATTATTGGCATTTCACCCCAAATGACGTATCTCATTGGGGGAGGCCCTCGTCCAGCAGTGGACGTTATGTGGCTGATGATGAAGCAAATACCCACGGTTCACCGAGCATATTTAACCCATCGCTGTTATATTATTACGAATTACCTCTGTTTTTTTTCTTAGATATTAGACCATAAATAATCCCTCTTACAGAATAATATAATTGCTATATTCGATCAAATCGTTCTCATCTTTATCAAACATACAAAAAATACTTGTATGTACGCGCATTCACGTTTTCATCGTCGGCGAGAATACGCCGATGTGAATATCCCCTCCATTTCGCTCATCATAGAAAGCGCCCTTTTATCATTTATTATTATCGGTAGCAGCAATCAAATAACATTTATGCTTCTGAAAACGACTGAATGATTGCTCCGATCCGAGACCGCGGCGAAATGATAATTTATCTCTACACAGAGGTCCATATATAAATATAAATGAATGGACTCTGACTGGCTGACTTATAACGAGAATTAACACACTTCACGCCTTTTATCCCCAAAGTGGGGTAGCCGTAGGCACTTGCTAGGCAAACACCTACGGTTCACTAAGCGTATTTAACCCAACGTGACAGAGAGTGAGCCCTGTACACACCTTGTGGTATGCGTGTTTCATCATGATGTTTTCCTTCACCGTATTGCGCGTTACCGTTACCGCTTTGCGTAGCGTACTTAGGGTTAAAAACAGATCTATTGGTACACGGCTAATATATCCGGTCTCGAACCCATGTGGACTGTTTATATAAGTTTTGTTAAGTTTATAACACACCTTTATAACTAATTCTAACTTTAAGTTACTTTTAATTTAAATATTGCTATTGTTCATGTGAAACTTTATTTTTGTATCACTGCTGTGTTTTTGTTTTAGTCTCAAATTAATTGCGTGCTGTGTTCTCATCCAAGAGAACTCAATATGTACAAAGATGTCCCTAACTGTGAAATTACCCATTATTATGTATGTAGTTTTGGGAACCATTAAACAAAAAAAAAGTTGGTGCTTATATACATGCATTATTTATGTTCTTTTTACCACGTGTAACACCCTACGGTACCGTATGTACCTAAATTCTTACTAATATTACAAATGCGAAAGTAATTATGTTTGTCTGTCTCGTTTTCACGCCAACGCTACTGAACCGATTTAAAGGTATTTAATATGTATTTAAAAGAGTGAGAAAGGACATAGGCTAATTTTATTTGAAAAAAATGTATGGGTAAAACAATTTTTTGCGGGTTAGCTAGTTCAAAGTATTGAATTTAGTCTCTTAATTAACACTTTTGTGGGTACTCAACTTAAGACAATTGTTATTAATTATTTAAGTGTTTTTTATCACAGCGGAACCGGGCCGTCTGTGTCCCCGAAGGAGTTATTTTATTTAATACTTTATTGCACTAAAGGTACAAAGGGTGGACTTAATAATAAAGTATTCTCTACCAGTCAACCTCACAACATGGGAGAACATAGGTGCGGATCAGTATTATTAAAAAGTACAATACGAAGCTAATATAAAGCGGGTTCAAATGGGCTGAAATTATCAAACTCAAATAAACCGTATTACGTGCGAACCCGCGGTACTTTAGTTAGTTTAGCATATAATGATTTCAGTAATTACAAACGCAGACAGTAACGATAATTTTATTAAGTACTAAATTATTGGATACCAACGATATTGATGTTTTACTTTATTGGTACAGTTCAACGATTAATACACTTATATCTTTTTAACTTTAAAATGCGTAAATAGACCACATCGCTGCTTAACATCTGGCAGGATGGTGGTTAAATGCTTGTTTAAAAAAAAATAGATAATTTTAAATTTAAGGTGTTAATCGATGCCAAAAAAGGAGGTTTATCAATTCGACCGCATATAAAAGTAAATCTTTATGATGTTTTTTCGAAACTTATGTTTGGAAACGTATGTTTGTTCGAAAGCATATTACTGCGTGTAAAATAACCCCCGAGCAATGGCTTTAGAAACGTTGTTGGGCTCGTCGATATGAACAAGTTTTACTATGGTGATAATGTTTCTATGACCATTGCTCGGGGTCCTTTTACACTCTATATTTTGATGATTAATTTTTTTTTGGAAAGATGACATAAAGGTTAAAGGATTACAGATTTTGATGATGGTATACCAGATAAATCGAGGGACCTTTTTTTGTGTGCGTCCACTAGCACGTAATGAATTATAAATACACTTCACGCTTTTTAATCCCAAAGCGGGGTATGCAGAGGCACTTGCTAAAGCACAAGCCTACGGTTCACCCAGCGTATTTAACCCAAAGTGGGGGTAAGCCCATCGCCGTTATAGGGTTCACACACCATCTGGTGTGCGGGTTTCATCACGATGTTGTTCACCGTACAAGCTTTGCGTTGCGCTTTGCTTTGAAAAATAGTCTCATTGGTACACGTCTTAGCCGGACTCGAACCCGCGACCTCACTGTGACGCTGTCATGTATACAGCCCTCAGCCTTAAAGTGGTCTAAGCCACAGTTTTCCATATTCCGACTTAGGTACGGCAACTGACTAAAAACATGATAAAATAAAATCGTTAATGTTAAAGAATCCATAATTTTTAATACAAAAAAAAATGACAAAAATAAGCTTCCATAAATATCTCTACTATCTACCTACAGACATTTTATGGTCAAATAAATCAAACCATATATATAAAACACTCAAATCTTCACACTGACTGGCCTTGGGTTAGGCCACAGCGCTGACGGCTTCAAATAAACTATCAACAATATCATTCGCAAAACAGCACTGTTTACTGTTTAACGGCAAAGGAAATTGTACATTTAGCATCAATGTTGAACAGTCAGCGGAATAAAAATGTAGGTTACCTGCCCGGATACAAATTGGCGCGACGAATAGCTGCGGCGGAAAACGTTTTGTAAGCAATTCCTATACTGAAACGATTTCGTGGCTCGTGTTTTTATTAGACTCCGACCGTCCTGTATGGCTTTTTCGCGTATATTTTGATGTTTTATTTTGAACACTATTTCCGACTCGTATCGGATAGTTCATCATCAGCCACATAACGTCCACTGCTGGACGATGGCCTCCACCAATGAGATCAGTCATTTGGGGTGAAATGTCAGTAATCGCCACGCTTGGCAGGCGGGTTGGCGATCGCAGTGGTGATGTGGTTTAACTCACAGAGAGCGCTACTGCCCGTACTCTGGAGAGTTCCCTCGGTCGCCTCTTATGACCCCCACGACGAGAAAAGTTGGGCTGGGGTGCTGACACATGTATTTTATCGGATAGTTAAATCAGTATTTAAAGAAACGCGCACTGATATTACATATATACATACACTTCACGCTTAACTCCCAGAGGGGTAAGCAGAGACTACAGATCTCCATTTGTCACGCTCTCCTGACATACCTGTTTCGCTTCATCTACATTTATACATCTTTACATATATGACCTCCGGTTTCGAGTACTTTTCACGCCACCTTCCGACAGGACATCACCAATCTGGTCAATGTATTTCCTTCTGGGGCGACCTCTACTTACCCGGCCCATTACCTCACCCAAATAAAATATCTCTTTCGTCAATCGACTTTCATCTATTCTCTCCATATGCCCAAAGCAGTGACATTATTTCACCAAATTCAGTGACATTATTGCGTGTAAAAGGACCCCGAGTTATGGTTTTAGAAACGTTGTTGGGCTCGTGAATATGAACAAATAGCTTTTACTATGGCGACAGTGTGGGGAAATGCAAAATTTTTTCATCTCCATACAAAAAAGTCAATTTTTTCATCTCCCCGCATTATCGCCGTAATAAAAGTTATTCATATTGACGATCCCAACAACGTTTCTAAGACAATTAATTGCTCGGGATCCGTTTACACTCTGTCTATTAAAAGTTAATTTTAATTTGGTTCATTTCCGCGTCGCAATACCCGTTTTAAACGTTCAATACATTTTGATGTTAATTCGAAGATCGCAAAACGACAGCAAATTTCATTGGGAAGACACTTGTCATTAGCTTAATTGTACATAGCATTATGTTGTCAGCGATACTGCTGAACGTAATGCCTCCCTGAAGACTCACCATGGCTAATACAAATAATAAATGAGCTGTCACTTATACAAAGGCTATTAGAGACCAACTGGAACTGGTCCTGTCGTATTTAAACAAAACTGTAAGTGGATACTATTTGCGTGAACCAAACGGTTTGCGTCTACTTTCGTAGTGCGACTCGCAAGGATGTGGAATGACTTGCCAGAGTCTGTGTTTCCTGCGCAGTACAGTCTGAAGGTCTTCAAGTCGCGGGTGAAGAGGTACCTAATGAACAAGTGTGCTCCATTGTACACCACATCGCTGTTTAATATGAAACAGGATCGTGGGCAAACACTTAAACGTTTAAAGAAAAAAATTAAAAAGATACTGTAACTAAGAAAGGTGTTGCGCCGACCTTACCTAGTGTGGGATAAGGGCAGGAAAATTATGATGATGATATCTGAACTGAAGAACTAAAACACTTTCAGCAATAAGTCCACCACTACTGCCTTTGCAGTGGTTATCTATTGATTTATTTCTTTAATACTTTATTGCAATAAATTTACCAAAGGCGGACTTAATATTAAAGTATTATCTACCAGTTGACCCCACGACATGGAAAAGAGTAGTTGCTGGTCAGTATTAACCAATTACCAATGGTTCAATCTTTAATATGTAGGTACTATGTAGACACTTCATGTCTTTTAATCCCAAAGCGGGGTAGGCAGAGACACTTGCTAAAGACCACGGTTCATCAAGCGTATTTAACCCAACGTGACACGGAGTGTGCTTATCGCACTTATAGGATTCACACACCTTGTGGTGTGCGGTTTTCATTATGTTGTCCTTACGCACACACGTACAAGCGTTGCGTATATAGGCTCTGAAAAAGAGTCCCATTGGTACACGTCCAGTAGCCGGACTCGAACCCGCGACCTACCGGTTACAATTGAAGGTTCGGTCCAACTGGACCACAGTTGATAATCAAAATCAGTTGCAACAAAAATCCTACTTAAATAACGTAGTTTACTCATAAGATAACACTTCTGTGGACAGAACAAGCGGTAGCCATTCAACTGTCCACAAAAGTGTTCAATTGCATTGCGATCGATAACAATTAAATATTGTGGCTCGTGGTCAGCCATTGGTGCTTCGGTTACTATCTCTATATTAGTCATTTATGTCGATTTAGCCCACAGTAGGTTCGATGTTAAACAAAACTAAACCTATTTCTGTGAAAAAGAAAGTCCATTTTGCTTTGGCTTTCGTACAGATTTTAAGTTACTTCACAAGGATATCGACTTTACATACTGCAAGTGGTTAAAAAGTTTCGCACTCAATTTTAAACTCTTGTTTAGATAGTAATTGAAGTTATAATAATTCACGGATCAACAAAGTACCAAAAAAAATTAAGATAGGTATGAAGAATACCTTAATAATATAAGCGAAGAGAGAGAATACCTTAAGAATAGAAGCTGGATGCGAGAAGCCGAAAACAGATCACAGTGGCGTGCATTTGGAGAGGCCTATGTCCAGCAGTGGACAAGTATGGGCTGATGATGATGATGATGATGAAGAAAACCAAGAATACCTATGTCCAACAGTGAACAAGTATGGGCTGATGATGATGATGATGAAGAATATCATGCCAACCCGCCAGCCAATCGTGAAGATTATAGGCATTTCCTCCCCAATGATATCCAGGTGATGCTTTCATCCAACAGTGCATGTCATGTGGCTGATGATGATGAAGAATACAGAAGTGACGGGATCTTTTTTATTTTCAGTGAACAGGCTTTTAACCATTTATACTTCTTGATGTTCAGCTAAGACGCGGTTTACAATGGAGCTTACTTTTTAAACGACTTCAAAAAGGAAGAGGTTCTCAATTCGGACCGTATGTTTTTTTTTCCATGTTTGTTACGCGATAACTCCGCCAATTATGAACCGATTTGAACAAATCTTTTTTCGGCGTATAGGTAATACGTCAAGGGTGGTCCCATTTAAATTTAATAATAAAAAAACAACCCCCAAGGTTGGAAAATTGGGGATGAACTTTTTTAAACGCAATATCTCCGCCGATTATGAACCAATTTGAACGATTATGTTCACTAAGGGCCTTACTAATAATGGCGGAATTGCTATTTCGAAGTTACACAAAGCTCAACTTAACTTGTCAGTTGTATGTCAAATACGGAATAACCAGTTCAAGTAGACCTGTAATAACCGTTGTATAAGTGACAACGCGTTTATTGCTAAGGGGATAAGTATTTACCCCCCATGACTTGAAGACCACCAAACTATACTGCGCAGGAAACGCAGCCTCGGGCAAGTCATTCCACGTCATGGCTGCACGCAAGAACACGTAAAAACATTTCGCATAGAATAGCCTTATTTATTTAAACACTTTAATGCAAATAAAAAAGTACACGTGGCCGACTTAATGCTAAAGCATTTTTCACCAGTTAACAACCAGTAATGGAAAAGAACGACGGGTGTGCCAGGATACAAAGAAAAAAACAAAATGGAAATTAAAACACGACAATTATACAAACAATGGGAAATTTTCAGGGCCCTTGTTCCTCTTTGTTGTGACAGATGGTGTTAGCTGTATTAGGGGGGATAAAATGTCAAATAAATGACCAAACACTCAGTATTGTAGGCGACAGTTAGTTTTTCAGTCAGTTTGTTTACATGTTACAAAAGTGTCTGAAGTTTTAATAACTTACTCGAATAATAAAACACTTACTAAACTATAACTGACAGAAGTCACCCTAGGCACCTACTAGCGCCATCTATATACGAAATTTTTGGAGAATGAAAAGTCCCCGTTAAGAAAGGTAAACAAACATTAAAAATCGCCATTAAAAGTCGCAGTAATCAGCAAAAAGAAAATATCCATGTCGAACCGTAACTACAATATGTTTTTTTTTAATATTCATCTCCTTAGAAAGAAATCGCTTTCAGCGATAAGGTCGCTTTTTGTAACTTTACCACTGGCATTAGTGTCCATATATGTAATATCTTACATACATATACTTCACGCCTGTCTCCCAGAGGGGTAGGCAGAGACTACAGATCTCCATTTGTCACGGTCCGGACATACCCCTTTCGCTTCATCTACTTTCATACATCTTTTCATACATGACCTCCGGTTTCGAGTACTTTTCACGCCATCTTCGGCCAGGACATCACCAATCTGGTGAACATATGTCCTTCTGGGGCGACCTCTACTCACCCGGCCAATTACATCACCCATATGATGAGCTGAGGCATTTGTTGTGTGCGTCTGGGTGTTTTATTTATCTATGTATGTATTTAAAAGTATTTATGTAAGTATATCAGTCTCTGGCACCCATAGTACATGGTATCCTAGTTTGGGGTCAGGTGACCGTGTGCAAAAAATGTCCCGGCATATTTATTTATTTATTTAGATAAATCTCTTTCGTCAATCGACTTTCATCCATTCTCTCCATATGCCCAAACCACCGAAGCATGCCCTTTTCAATTATACAATAGAGTGTTCATTCATTCAAACATTTTGACAATCTCTTAAATCTTTCATTACTATCTCGTAATAAATTCCTCAAGCCGCACCCACTATCCTCAACCGATCAATCAAATGTTATAAATGATTGAATATTGATGCTCCACTCCCGGTACAAATCTGTGTGCCCATTTCCTTGACCGGGGCTTAATCTATTGCCCCTTGACACGACGGCGGTATCATGGCGATCATAATTGTGTTAAGCTTTGCAATTAGTCGGATCTCCGGGGCGGGGGGATTTCGTCGCATGGGTGTGGGAAAGTGATATAGGGCCGTACCATTGAGGGAGTCTTGTAACTTCGTTTGGTCCCTACCATGTGGGCTATTGGCGTCCGGTGTATTTTAGTTTCACAGTGTTGGTGTGATATGTAAAAAGTTGTAATACTAAACTAGCGGTCCACCCCGGCTGTGTGTACAATACGATACTAAACCTCGTATTAAGAAATTTAGAACAGCTCTATAACCTGGTCAAATAAAAGCCAAATACGTCAACCAGTTAGTCAACGTATTAACTTTCTATGAGTACAACGGTAAGTGTTTCCATAACTTATTATGCATGTAAAAAAAAACAATAAAAATACATTAAAATTTCACGCCTTTTAATCCTAACGCGGGGTACGCAGAGGCGCTAGCTAAGTCCACGGTTCACCAAGCATATTTAACCCAACGTGACAAGGGATGAACACATCGCTGTATTATACATACTAAGTGTAAAAGGGTTGTTGGGCTTGTCAATATGAACAACTTTTACTATGGCGGCAATGCGGAAAAATGAAAAAGAAAATGTTCGTTACCATAATATAAAATCAACGATTTTCTGCTTCGGGATATTCCTTTGAGGGTCCTTTTAGGCTCAGTATATACCTTACTCTGTAATTACTCTATCTATCTAAGAAACCGCATCAAAATAGTAGTTTTAAAGATCTAAGCATACATAAGGACAGACAGCGGGAACCGATTATGTTCTATACTATGTAATGATAGCTACTTATTCGACAGATACTCGCGGACCATCACCGGAAGGGAATCGATCGCCTCTATTCTCACTAGTTTAATTGATTGTACCCACCAGCTCACGATTGCGGTACCAGGGGCGGTACCGCCGTCGCCACTCAAGGACCGTATATTACGCGCAATAGTAGACACCCTTCCACTCTTTCTGTCGGCTCTTATGACAATCAAAGTAAAACGTTAATGCCGTAACTGTTGGGCGCACGGTGGAAGTGTCCTGTCTGCTTAACATGAAGGCCACGATTAGAGAAAAATCGTGGACCTCTTAAACGCTGAGAGAGAGCGCGATCTTTCGTGTCTTTGCACGGTTCACTCGTAAGATCTATGATAAGCATACTCGAACATTCTTGGTAACTAGGTAAATTCCAACTGAATTGGACAGCATTTGGGTAGCTACGTCGAGCCTTAGCATCAGCGATCCCACAGTGCCTGAAGACAAAATTTTCAATCAAATCAAAATTCAAAGTCTTCAATCAGTGCGGCCTATCTGCGATGATAAACGGAACTGAGACGTGCACACGAACAGCGCGGCTGGCCCACAAGCTCAATGTTGCACAGCGTGCTAATGGAAAGGGCTATGCTCGGCATTACTCTCAAGTCATCGACCCCTTCTTTAGAAAATTTCAAAGCTTCGTAGGTTACAATGTTTGGGCTAATCATTGAAGAATTAGGTTAGTATACTACGGTGTAGTTAAGATATAAACGTTTTTATCATACTAACGGATACATTTTTATTATGTAAAAATTTAATCTCTCCGATCCATGACTAGGGAAAGTAAAAATAAAAGTGTTAAAAAAATTTTAAATAATTAATTTGGTTATTAACAGAACAAATAGATAGTACATAAGCAATGTTTCTTACACGCGTCAAGGTAAGTAATGAAACAAAATCAACTTACTGGGTTCATAGTAAGACTCCAACTCTGAGAGCGCACAAATTTACAAGACAATACAAATTTGTAACAAGGTTACTGATTCAAAGTGGCTTTATAGAATAGTTTATCACTACTTGTCTTACATACTTGTCCACTGCTGGACATAGGCCTCTCCAATTACACGCCAATGTGATCTGTTTTCGGCTTCTCGCAACCAGCTTCTGCCAGACATCTTGAGTATATCATCAGTCCACCTTGCCTGAGGGCGTCCTACACTCCGTTTGCCGAGACGCGGTCTCCACTCGAGAACTCGTTTGCCCCAACAGATACTCAATCGTCACTATTTCGTTTTGAAACACAACAACAACAAAAAATACCGAAATCGGTCCAACCATTCATGCGTGATGCCGTGACCAAGGAAAATAGGGATTTTTTTTACAGACCAGGTATAGATTGCTATCAATTTTATCACCTATACATAATGCTTATATGGTGGGACTTGTAACACGAGTAAGCCAAAAAAAAAACCATAATCCAACGACCAAAACTGTTGTGCATACAATGGAAGTGCCAAAACTTCTTATCATGAATACAACAACCGGTATATTCCCGCCCACTTTCCCACCATTGTGATTCCTGATAGAGCTAGGATCTACAGCGACATCCAGAATAGACCAGAGATCAATCAATGACGACTGGGCTGGATCCCGGGGGGGCTAGCCTTCTGTCTTGGATCCCACATAGTAATTAAGCTAAAGACGGTATAGAAATAAGAGATGTGAGATGAGAGTTTGTCGATTTCTAGTGTCTTTGCAGGTGTGTGCTACACGATCCCTTGAACCCTTCGACGAAGGGTTTTGATCCCTCGAAGTTAAATACCTGCTTAACATCAGGCAGGATGGTGGTCAAACGCTTGTTCATAGTGATAAAAAAAAAGTTACTCTGATACACACATCAAAAGTGTCTAGGGATCAAGTACATTGTAGAAGATTTCAATCAATAATATATTTTACAAAAACTGAATTCATTCATAATTTATTCAAAATGTGGTGATAAGTCATTGATATCGATTTTGAACACTACTAGCATAATAATATGGATGGTGACAGCTGAAAATGACTATACGCAAAGTATTACCTCTGTTGCAGTCCCGATCTTAATATAAGTGCATACGAACTAAACTTTTTACCTTAACTTTTTAAGGTAGACTTTCTAAGCGAGCGTCTTTTGCGACAGTGACGCCGCCGCGACTGTGACGCCACGACAGACCGACAGATTGATGTTCTACGCAAATGTATGAAATTCTAGGAATCGTCATTCGAGCTCAGTGACACTGATAGGGCGACAACGACGTCACAGTGCCGCTGTGACGTCATTGCCATTCCGTTTCGTTGTCGGTGACGCTATTGACGCCGCCTCTGTGACGCTTAGCTCGAAAGTCTACCTTTAAAAGGCACAAGGTTTGTTTGAAATTGATTGATTTTAGACTGTATTTCAACGGACTAAAGTAAAAAATTAAGTGGGATCTATATTGCCTCTGTCTAGTAAAGGATTACATTATAAAAAACCGTTTATTATTACATTTTTTGTAAGATTTAACTCGTGTGTGAACCCTATAACGGCGATGAGATCACCCCTATCACGTCGGGTAAAATACCTTTGGTGAACCGTGGGCTCTGCCTACCCCGCTTGGGGATTAAAAATCGTGAAGTGTATTTTTTATTTATTATTTTACTCAATTAATTCGTGATGAAAAACGATGTGTATCGTGCATATATCATGAATCTTAAAAGCAAACAAGCGGAGCCTGCCGAGTGGAGAGATTACAATTATTAATGTCGATGTCGATAAAATGTTGATATTTTATTTATTTATCTAGGTACACCAATACAGTTTAAGACATGATCTATTATTTTTGTACACTTTACTGAGTACATTTCATCATTTTTTAAAGACACGCGCACTGACATTTTATTATAAAAAAATAGATAAATAAATACACTTCACGCCTTTAATCCCAAAGAGGGGTAGGCAGAGGCACTTGCTAAAGCAAGTACCCACGGTTCACCATGCGTATTTAATTATTATTATTTTTTATTATTAGTACACATGTAACTGTGTCGAAACTTCGGGCAAATAACGAAGGTAAGCTGAATGCTTGTCTTTGGTTAATTTCGCGTCGTAACATCCGGTTTGAACTATTAATACATTTCATCAGGTGTCAATGCTCTAAAACGAAAAAAAATGACTTCTATATACACAAAAATGACAGCTGATCTTTATTTTCTTTTCCTACTACATAGCATACAATAAGAGACATCAATACGGTAGTGATGTTATTGTGACAAACAAAAAATTAACACAAATGTCATACGTATGAGATTCAGCCTTAAGATTGTACGGTTGAAAAGAGGCAAAAGCAAGTAGACGTGCACGTCTCCAGAGAATGGCCCGTACGCCATATGCAGGTAGTGCTTGGGTGGTGGTGGGATTATCCATGTATTTAAGATTGTACGGTCAAAAAAGTGGACTTTTTGATTTATGACACTTTCCATGTGCCACTAAAATGTCAATCATCAATACATAGTATAAAACAAAGTCGCTTTCCGCTGTCTGTCTGTTTGTTTGTCTTCTTCTTTAAAACTAGGTAACGGATGTTGATGCGGTTTTCTCTAATGGAGAGAGTGATTTTTGAGGAAGGTTTATATGTATAATACATGCATATAATAGTAGAGAAACATTGTTATTAACGTATATTGGTAAAACAACGTTTGCCGGGTCAGCTTGTATTGTATAATTAATACCTACATTGTGACAAGTAGCCATTTAAATTTAATGGCTGATGACATTCAAATGAGTTCCAACTTTACGATTGGCCGACTATACTGAAGAAGAAAAAGATTGTCTTGACAAAAAAAGAACCTGCGAAAAAACAAAAGACAAATCTGATTTGTGAAAGAAATAGAAAAATAATATTCTGCGCTGCCAGTCTCACGGCAGAAAGGAGGTTGTGACGACTTATTCTCGATTTTTTTAAATCTAACGTTATTATAGAGACACTCCATACCTACGTACAGTAATAGTAACTGGTTTACGATTTACGGTATATAGTGTGCGCTATCAGTGACGGTGGCCATCTTGTCTAAATGGCTGGAATCCGTCGTAAACCGTTCAGGGTTATGCCACATAAAGAATATTCCCTAGAGTACTAGCGGTGGAACTCTTAAGATAGAGTACTTTAGATAATATCCCCTGCTGGTTTGGAAAGTAAAAGGAAATATATTTTCAAAATATAAGACGAAAAAGGCCATTTAAGTGATAAAATACGAAGTTCGAAATGGAATTATTGGTCGGTAAGTAGTCAGTTGTATGTACCAAGCGTTTTACTTTTGTAAAATTTCGTTGTTTTAATAGCTGCCAATATCTATTTAACGCCCCAGTCAGATGTATTTCTTTCAATACCCGGGGATATAAAGGTGCTTACTTACTACGGCAAAATAATGTATTCCAGGACAGTCAGGAATTTAACGCGCAGCCCAAAAGGCTAAATGTGAACTTGAAATTTGGCAGGGCTTAGTTTAGGTATCTATCTACCTTTGTACTAGGAAAGGAATTCCCAAAATGGTAACTGGATTTGTCGGGAAAAATTGTTTGTATGAATTTAGACGGCGGAGTTAGAGGATTGAAATTTTGCATGAAGGTTATGCAAAGCTTTAATACGACACGATTTTGAATATTTCCCACGGGAACTGTCCATATGTATGCTTAAATCTCTAAAATCATTCTCTATTAACCCATTAGAAACCACTGTACTCGGAGACTGACAAGTTATTTTATACTCTATGTCTTAGTAATAAAAGTCCAAATCAATTAAAGATTAAGTATTCCTCTGGGCGTGAATGGGTTAAAGAAAACCACAGGATGTTGATGTGGTTTTCTTTAATAGATGGAGTGATTTTAGAGGAAGATTCATGTGTATAATACATGCATATAATAGCTGAGAAATACTGCTAATTATATTTGTTACTAGATGTCCCAGCAAACATTTGTTTTGCCATAATAAATTCTCTTTTTACACCGTGTATTGGAAGAAATACAAATAGTAGATCCATAAAAAAATGATAGTAGCTAATTCTCAGACCTACTGAATACGCATATAGAATTTAGTAAAAATCGGTAAAGTGGTACAGTAACTAACATTGTGACATGGAAATTTTATATCTATCTATTGTATATATAAAAGAAAGTCGTGTTAGTTACACTATTTATAACTCAAGAACGGCTGAACCGATTTGGTTTAAAATTGGTGGGGACGTAGCTTAGAACCGGGAGACGGACATAGGATACTTTTCATCCCGATCCTGTTGGTCGCGTTGCTATATAGAGGGTTTTATAGTTTGTATACTGAAACTACGCGAATGAAATCGCGGGGCGTCCACTAGTCTATAGAGGTATATATAAAAGAAAGTCGTGTTAAGTACCATTTATAATTCAAGAACGGCTAAACTGATTTAGCTGAAAATTGTCAGGGAGGTAGTTTAGAGCCAGGAGAAGGACATAGGATATTTTTTAACTCGATCCTGTTGGACGTGTCGCTATATAGAGGGTGTTATAGTTTGTATGAAATACTGAAACTACGCGAATGAAATCGCGGGGCGTCCACTTGATGTTCGTTAGTCTCGCTAAAATCGAGAACGGCTGGACCGATTTGGCTAATTTTCGTCTTGAATTACACGTGGAAGTTCAGGGAAGGTTTTAAAGATATAGTTTATTCAATACACGGGGTTTAAAGGCGACTTCCCATGGCAAAACAAATGTTTCCCGAAACAACTAGTATTAGATAAAAATAACGACTTCCGGAACAGATTGTAGTAATATAAATATACTTATTCTTTCATTTATTTAAGAAAGGATTCTTAGTAGAACCCTTATAACATTAAAAGAAGTTTTATAACTTATTACGAACGCCAATCAAAGTATCTCGATTCTACACAAAAGGAAATAAATTATGGTATCCGCGCAAAAAAAAAGCACCAAAAAGGCTACCTATTGTTGGGGGAAAAAAAGTCTTGCGGAATAATATTAAAAATAAAATTACAAAACGCCGTGGCAATTTATTACTCGTTAACTCCATTTAGTAAGAAGTTCGAGATACTAAATATAGATGAGCGGAAGTTTCGATCACGAGAAGTTTTTTTTTAAGAGTTACTCGAAAATTATCGAGTAAGTGGAAACTGGGTCATGAAAATTGCGAATATAAAATTAATAAATCGTACAAATAAATAACCAAGTAAATATATCCCTTTTAATTCCAACGCGGAGTAGGTATAGGAAAATTGGCGCTTGCTACGAAAATTGTATATGAACATACCGAAGTCGAAGCTCGTATTTTATATGTACAAAATTAATTAAACAGAAATCGAGTTTTTGAGAGCCGAAAATGAAAATTGTTGTCCGTTCTCCCATCTATATATAAAGTAATATTGTAAAAGAATAGGTTTCGCAATTAAGTTTTTTTTGTGTTATTTACATTGTTGTGTTGTTTTTTACATTGATTAGCTTTGAATGAATTAATGAATATACTATTTATTGCGCACTGTACATTACAAATATATAAAAAAAATGCAAAAGGCGACCTTATCGTTCATAGCGATTTCTTCCAGGTAACCTAATTTAAAGATTACAGGAGCTTAACAGATAGAGTAATGGGGCTGGTTTTGTTTTCTGGTAGCTTTGTTTTCTTTCTATTTTTTTAAATACTTTGAACAAGCGTTCGATCACCGTCCTGCCTGATGTTAAGCAGCGATGTGGGTTACGATGGAGCACACTTGTTCATTAGGTACTTACAGTGATATTGAGTTAATGCCTATGAAGGCAGTAATGCTTTTTTAAACAAATAAAGGCTCGTTTTCTGTAACGTCAACTAATGGCCTAAATTTGGACAGGCCCGTTGGTGTAGTGATCACCATGTCTGACTCTATTCCGTAGGGTCATTGTTTCGATTCCCAATGCTGATATGCTGATAGGTATTTAGGTGATGAACTTTTAAGTACTTGTTGGATGTGTCCCAGACAGACAGTGTGTTTTTTTTACATATACTAGCTGACCTGGAAAACGTTGTTTTACCAATATTCTTTGTAGCCTATATACTATTCTATTTTGTAAACTACAATACTGCCAAGTTTCATAAAAATCCGTCCAGTACTTTCTGCTTGAAAGAAGGACAAACATCCATCCGTCCAAACATTGGCATTTATAATATTAGTAGGAAGTGTGTATTAAAAAGAAATAAAAAATGTATTTATGTAAGTACATTTCGATGTCTGAATACAATAACACAAGTGCTTTAACTACTTAACATGGGATGAAGGCAATATGTGAGTTGTTGAGAAATATTTATTTTTGGATTAAAGGCGTGAAGTGTATTTATTTTTTTATTATTTTATGAATATATTTTTAATTTACTTTCATGCTTTGTCTAACTCTAATGGTAAGAGATCGCGGGACTCTGCCAGGACGACGGCTAGTGTACGCGTACTCGAAATCGTAGTAAGTGGAGGAGACGCCTTTGCCCCGCAGTGGGATTCAGTGGGCTGATAAACAAACTTAGCAAATGTTAAAAATAGACAAAAGCGCCTCAAGCATTTACTTAAGTCTGGATTTAAGCCCGCGGACACAGATTGACACTCTATCACCTTTTGTTAAATAAGCTTGGTACACCGTGGGCATTTGCTTACAAAGAGCATCTGCCTACCCCGTTTAGGATTAAAAGGAGTAAAGGGTAATTTGTATTTAATTCTGTTTCGATTGTATTACCGACGCATAAGGTTCAAAGTATCATCAATCAATCAATGTGAGACATAATCAGCGTTAACAGAGACGTTAATCCTAAGGAAGGATAGGGAAAAAGAAATTATCACATTTCGGCAAGCGTATTTTACCAAATATTTTTTTAATGCTATAATTCTATGGTTCTTGCCTGAGGGCGTCCTACTCTCCACAAACGGAGTGTGGACATCTTCAGACAAGGTGTACCGATGATATGCGCAAGATGGCTGGCAGAAGTTGGATGCGAGAAGCCGAAAACAGATTACAGTGGCGTGCAATTGGAGAGGCCTAAGTCCGGTTGTGGATAAATTTGGTCTGATGATGATGAATCCCCTATGAACAAGCGATTGACCACCATCCTGTCTGATATTATGCAACGATGTGGTCTACGATAGAGCACACTTGTTCATTAGGTACCTGGTCCTATTAATTCCAGTGACTTGAAGACCTTCAGGCTATACTGCGCAGGAAACAGGCACGAGAAAGTATAATATCTATATTTAACAGTGTTTCTCTGCCATTATAATGCATGTTTTATAAACACATTAACCATCCTCTAAAATTACTCGTAACATTAAATAATACATACCTACATTTCACACCTGTCTCGCAGAGGGGTAGGCAGAGACTACAAATCTCCATTTGTCACGGTCCTGACATATCCCTTTCGCTTCATCTGCATTCATACATGATCACCATCCCCCAGGACATCACCGATCTGGTCAATGTATGTCTTTCTGGGGCGACCTCTAATCACCTGGCCCATTACATCACCCATATAAATCTATTTCGTCAATCGACTTTTATCCATTTTCAATCTTGATCAGTACATCTTATTTCAAACCGCAACTTTCTCTTATCACACTATTCCTTATCCTGTCATTCAATGTCACGACCCCATCAAAATCCATTGAGTAGTTTTAAAGATCATAGCATACGTAGGGAGAGACAGCGGGAGGCGACTCTGTTTTATATTTCTTATTGATAGTGCTGAAACATCAACAGATATCGGTCTAGGCTAATAAATAGACATAACGTTTTTTTTACAGTTTTACTGTAAGTTTTGTCACATGAAGAATATACCCGAGAGATGAGATTTTTTTTTATCACTATGAACAAGCGTTTGACCACCATCCTGCCTTTATATAGAGTACATACATAAATGTATATAAATGAACATTTCATTTCCATTTACTACAATCCTAACACATCTTTTAATGCGTCATCCAGATTCACTTAATTTCATCTCTTCATACCTTATTATCATAATCATCGCTCACAGACGATCATAAATTACGACAATGATGTAAAAGTACACGTCAAAGAATCTCTATTACAAAATTCTTTACCTACTTAGTAAATTAAAATAAAGAATTCTTTCTAGAACTTAGTGAAAAAACTGAAAAAAAAAGTGTACTAACTTAGTTTTTCGGTATAGAAAACACTTAAGTCATAAACACCACGAAATAATCAATCATTGTCAGTGATAAAAATCTCTTTGTTTTTTTGCGATCTTCTTATCCGAACTAAAAATATCAGCATTTTTGGTAAATGAGAATTAATCATTTACAGAGTTTTTTCACAAAAAAAGAAAGAAAGATAAAAATCACAGGAGCGAGATTAAGATCGGTTTCCACTAGACATTAATGAAAAGTTCAAAAGATTCTCTTAATAAAGACGATACTTGTGAAGACTGCCGTCTCAGAAGATTTTAGTGAATTTTTCAATTTACTGCACCTATAAAAATCATTAACTAAATTACTTTAATAGAGTAATTCATTATTAATCCTGAAGAAACTCCGAATCTCTTTCGAGTAATTCGTGCAAATACTTCAGAGTCAGAACTTATTATCTAATACGAGCACTACAATCACATCGAGAGCGATCTCGAAGTCGAAAGGAGCTTGATACCTATTTCCTTAATAAGACGAGCCACTTCCCCGTCTGTGTTAAGTGTATTAGTTTTGTGGAGTGGGTTCCGTTCTTGTTGCGAGAAGTTTTTTAATAAGCCAACTTCCCTCAAAGGAACGCAATAATCGCCTTGTCTCGGCTATTTGCCGGCACCTCATCAAAGTGTCGCTCAACGCAACGGGACAAGCTCTCCCGCAGATTGTATGTTTTATTTATTCCAGCCGCTTACGAGCGCGGTTTTAAACCGCTCGTAAACTTTACGACTCTCTCCGCTGACACTCTACACACGACTAATACAGATTACAGTCGGGCTTCATTAACTGACCAATAAATGACATAAAGCACCGCACGCGACAAATGGCACGGTAGCACGACAAATTCTAATTGCGACGGATTAGCGTAACGATATCGCGACCGGCCTACCGCCACCGCCGGCCCTTTTCAATACCAACCACCGTGAATTAATTCAAAACCACACCGGCTAATCCTATTGGTCCAACCGGGTCGCGCTTCATTTAAAATTCATTCGAAATTACATGATTTAATTTGCACACTAATTGCTCAAGTTACTCAGTGATTAACTTTTACACAAGCTACCGAAACAACATCTAGAAACTTTAGAGAATATGAAAAAAAAAAACAACCACATACCTCAAAACTTTGCACAATAAACACACAAAAAAAATATTAACTTTCACTTCACTGAATCCGGCCGTATCACTAAGTTGCCTCACTGTTATGTTTGTATTGTGGTTGCGTTGTCACGTCACTGCACATCGATGTCGTGGTAGGTGGGAGCGCATGGCGTGCGTGCGTGCGCCGCGGTGGCCCGGGTACGACTGCCGGCCTGGCCCCCGCCCGCCGCGCCCGCCCCCGCCCCGCGACGCGCGCAAGGCCCGCCCGCCCAGGCCACGGCGCGCGCACTACCCTCCACAACCGTCGACGCTCTATTACACAACATGCACGGACCCTTCGAAGCGAGTTGTGCGGAAATTCACGTGTTAACGAAAGCGATGGTGATTGTAATAAGCGATTGTAATTTCGCAGCCTCGACGAGACGGTGGCAGAATCACAATTCCAAGGCTATCGGAGCCGTAGGATCGGCGGAGTTCTTGAAAGCAGCCCGGAGAGCAGAAAATTTCCATTGAAACGTTTTGAAAGCGTACCGAATGAATTTTCCCGCGAGCTTACATGCGTTTGACTAGTTTTAAAGTTTTTCCAGTTTTGAGTTTTTCTCAAGCATAATCCTGGATTGACATTATGTGTATACTTTTTCGATATTGTAGTGAGAGTGTAACACTCGAGTTTACCTGCTTATTTAGGATTATGTGTTATAAGGAGTCCTAATAAAACTTTCAGTGTTGGAAGTATATCAAACGACTAACAATTAGGGCCTCTTATTAAAAGGCAGTTACCAATACAGAACCTACAAGATGATTATATGGTTTCAGCCATTCATCACCTATGACTTTTGAACTTTGCTAAGGACAGAACATTTACATTTAAAAACACAATGAAATAAAAATGTGGAATATATCGAAACTTAATATTAAACTGAACGCTCCGCGATTTCGTTTGCGTAATTACAGTATTAATTTCTATTCAAAAATATTAACACCGATTTTTACAACCATAGCTCCAAATAATATTTTCTCTCATATACACTTCTAAGCGGGTTACATTAAGGGATACATTTTAAAATCCATTCTCATCTCACGTAAACATCATAAAATGAATCCCTGTGCAAAATTTCATCTTTCTGGGGTCAAAGCTTTGGCTGAGAGTTGACAAGTCTGTGATGAATGAATCAGCCAGGACTTTGAGTTTATATAATACTAGTGGACGCCCCGCGATTTCATTCGCGTAATTTCAGTTCCTCATACAAACTATAACGCCCTCTATATAACGACGATAGTTAAGACAGGACATCGTATTTCGGGTCTACTAGTCAATTATGTATACCTAGGTACACTAAAGACCATTTAAACCCTTTCAGTCATTGTAATTGTATCAATTTTGTGTTAGAGTAGGTAACCTAGGTATAGTTAGGCGCGAAGCATACCGGGCCGGTCCGTTCAATTTGACCGCCAACGTGCAATATAATTCCTACTACTATTCCAACTACGAACGCGTAAGCGTCTGTGGTCCAGTTGGTCGGACCCTTGACTTATAACCGGGAGGTCCCGGGTTCGAGTCCGGCTACTGGACGTGTACCAATGGGACTCTTTTTCAGAGCCTATGTACGCAACGCAACGCTCGTACGGTGAAGGACAACATCGTGATGAAACCCGCACACCACAAGGTGTGTGAACCCTATAACGGCGATAGGCTCACCCCCTGTCACGTTGGGTTAAATACGCTTGGTGAACCGTGGGTACTTGCTTTAGCAAGTGCCTCTGCCTACCCCTCTTTGGGATTAAAGGCGTGAAGTGTATTATTTTTTACTACGAACGCACGGAGCACAGAAGGACCACGCCGTCCCGCGCTGACGTTTGAGTTATTAAATACAAACTGGTTTGTGTGATCTACCGGCAACATCGACGGTTCTTGCGGCCATTATGAAGCACTACTGGCTACTACTTTAACTTTTTTGTTATTGGCAATAATAATCAATAATTTTTATTATTTTAGAATATTATTGACGTTATCGACCAGATAGCAACACTTGCAAGCACCATTACTCTACCTGTTAAGCTCCTGTAATCTTTAAATTAGGTTACCTGGAAGAAATCGCTATGAGCGATAAGGTCGCCTTTTGCAATTTTTCCATTGTATTTTTTTTATATATTTGTAATGTACAGTGTGCAATAAAGAGTATATTCATTCATTCATTCAATATATTAGCTAGTGCAAATAATTGTTTGGAAACGACCACGACTAAGATATTTACACTGATATTCACAGTGACCAAACAATACTGAAAAATACGAAAGGAGAGGAATTCAGATTATAAAAAGCCTTTCTTAAAAAAAAACTTTATCTTGTGAAACTGAACAACGTTCAAGCGCGTTCCTTCCAATCGACATCACCAGAATGACACCATTAAGGTCAGTTTAAAATATTTTCACGTACAAATTAATACTGTAATAATAAATGACTGAGCTATACTAGCAGGTCTAGCACGCACGTCAAGAAAGACACGACGACGTAAAACAATTACCTACGCATGACTTGATTGGCTGTTATGTCACCCTTCGCGCGACTTAGCTTATTTGGAAGTAGTTACACAGAAAGGGCTCAATCCACAAAAAGTTACTTCGGAGATATTGAGCTTTAAAGTTGGATGCGCTATTGACCCGCCATACATGTAGATTGAGTCACGGTACATAAAAAATAGGTTGTAGTGAACTATTTTGTGTAAATGTTTTTTTTATATGATGGATGTGACGTCTTGACTTAGCACCCTGGTATAGTTAACTCAATTTCGGGAAATGTGTAGATTGAGTCCTTTATGTGTAACTACGTAAAGTAGTGTGATAAGGGAAAGTTGCGGTTTGAAGGAAGACGTAGTGACCAAGATCGAAAAGGGCATGCTTCGGTGGTTTGGGCATATGGAGAGAATGGATGAAAGTCGATTGACGAAAGAGATTTATATGGGTGATGTAATGGGCCGGGTGAGTAGAGGTCGCCCCAGAAGGACATATACAGACCAGATTGGTGATGTCCTGGCCGAAGGTGGCGTGAAAAGTACTCGAAACCGGAGGTCATGTATGAAAAGATGTATGAATGTAGATGAAGCGAAAGGGGTATGTCAGGATCGTGACAAATGGAGATCTGTAGTCTCTGCCTACCCCTCTGGGAGACAGGCATGAAGTGTATGTATGTATGTATGTATGTACGTAAAGTAACAAAATAACACATGCGACCTTATGCTTCTGACGTCAAGATATTGTCAAATAAGACTTCGTCAGTGGAACTTGACATAAGTAGTGTCATTCCGCTGGTATCAAATGGTATAAACGCTGTCAAAATAACTTCCCCGCCCAGCCGTATGTTGCGCGCCTTAAAGCACATTTATTCACAACTAAGCATCAAAAGAGACAATCCACTCGTACTAGTTCAAACAGAATAATGAAATATGTATGTCAACCATTGCGGCTTTTGATAGGTCAATAACAATAAACGTACAATAAGAGCAGCAATTTGCTACCGACCTACCATCAAACCACATTCAGTTCGTTAGCTATTAGAATATAATGTACTTCGACTACTGTCACCACAACCTGATGAAATTGGAAATATTCATGAGTTTTTGTACTGTACCTGTACTTTTTTTTGCTAATGTTACAAAAGTTAATGTTTACAGCGTCTGTGGCCCAGTTGGTCGGATCCTTGACTTGTAACCAGGAGGTCGTGAGTTCCAGTCCGGCTACTGGACGTGTACCAATGGGACTCTTTTTTAGAGCCTATGTACGCAATGCAACGCTTGTGCGGTGAAGGACAACATCGTGATGAAACACAAGGTGTGTGAACCCTATAACGGCGATATCACGTTGGGTTAAATACGCTTGGTGAACCGTGGGCATTTGCTTTAACAAGTGCCTCTGTCTACCACGCTTTGGGATTAAAAGGCGTGAAGTATATTTTTTTTTAATATTTCTATGTGTGGATGTTTGTTACTTTTTTTACCAAAAATGTTACGTACATTAAAAGTAAAAAATAAATATTTATTATTTTAAAGAAACCCGCTCCAGTTTGCCTTCCTTTGTGTTACCTATGTACCTTTCAGCGGTGGGAATCGAAACCACGACCCTACGGAATAGAGGCAGACATGCTGACCACTACACCATTGGGCCCGTCATTAAAAAAGTAAAGTATATAAAACTACTACCTTCATATTATTTCACATACAACTGACAAGTTGAGCTTCGCGTATCTTCGAAACAGTTATCCAGTTACCATAATCCCCTAAAATAACGAGTCTGGCAGAAGCTGGATGCGAAAAGCCCAAAAAAAGCCATCGCACTAGCTTGCAATTGGAGAGGCCTAAGTCCAACTGTGGACGAAAGTAGGCTAACGATGATGATATTATTATTATAATCTCGCAGTATTTTTATTTTATTGATAACATGCCGATTTGCCAGGATCGTGTCGGATGGAGGTCCGTGGAAACAGACTTGACGTACAATAACCCCCTTACCAATAAACGCGTTTTCACTTACACAACTGTTATCACAGGTCTATTTGAACTGGTTATTCCGTATTTGACATACAACTGACAAGTTAAGTTGAGCTTTGTGTATCTTCCAAATAGCAATTCCGCCATTATTGGTAAGGCCCTATATATATACTCGTATTTTGCATGTATGATGACAAGATGTTTCAAATAATTTGTTAATGAATAACTAATTTGTCAGACATCGAATAGGGCCTTTTAGCTTACCTTAATCGGATCCTAAGATTTTTGCATACATTTTACATAACTTTCCTGTCCTTATTCCTCACTCGGTGGGGTCGACTGACTTTCGCTTTTCATCTCTGTCACTCGACATCTCTGGAGTTACACGTTTCACGTACATGTCATTTTTCACACAGCCCATGCATACCTTCTTTGGTCTCCCTCTTCGCTTGTATCCTTCCACATTCATACTCACTACTTTCCTTGTTACATGGTTTTAATCCCTCCTCATGACGTGCCCATACCATCTTAATCTGCTACTCTAATCTAATCTTTTCTATCACTACTTTCAGGTTTCCTCATACTAATCCTCTTCATTCGATTAACTCCACACATCCATCGTAACATTTTCATCTCTGCCACATGTACTCCTCTTTCATCCGTCGCCTTTGTTCCCCAACATTCAGATCCATCAAGACAACAGAGAGACATCAAATAAAAACTGTTTTTAACTCAATATCGTTCACCGGGTATAATATAGGCGCGAATATGATCAAAGACAAGCTCGAGCTTACCTTTGTTATTTTACTCGACGTTTCGACGCAGTTGCATGCGTCGTGCTCACGAGTGGACTGGAGTGCGACGTTCCTCTTCCGTGATTATATGCGCGCCTATAATACCCGGTGAACAATATTGAGTTATAATGTCTGTGCGCGTTTCATTAAAAAACTGTTTTTAGTTCTTAGTCAACGAAATAAAATTTTACGTTTTTATTTACTCAACAAAATAAATGATTACAACGTATATTATTAGAATTAATAAGGTCACTAAAATCTATTGGTAAACCAAAATGTTGTATAGATAACGGAGGTCTTATAATAAGCTTGTATAATGGATAGAAGCACAGGGTCCAAATCCGAAATCCCCTCACAATATCCGTCGCGTAAAAGCACCGAGATGAGATTCCTCTGAGGAACAGTTTTGGCGACCTCCCCGGTTTTATAAGCCATTTTGAAAATAAAAACGTCTAAAGAGGATTTTCTAGTCGAGATCCGAAAAAAAAGTTGGAAGCGTTAGGGATTTTTTTTTTGGTTGGATAGGTACTTTAAAAATTAAAACTAGGACGGTTTTAGCTTGTTCGAAGTAAGTAGGTTTGCATCGAAATACCGGATGTTCGTAAACTTCATCTTCAATGCGTAGAAGTTTTTGCGTGAAATACAAACAATCAGCAAACGTATATCCAAAGTTTCGTAATTATGATGTCAGTAGGATTATGTGCACATTTTGTGTGCTAGAAAGTCAGACACGACAAATATATCTAACTAGCTGTTCCGTGCGGTCTTGCTCGCGTTTTTTTCGTTCCTTCTTCAAGTAGCTTTTATTCCTTACAAACATCCATACATACAATTCTTTCCTCTTTATAGTATTACAAGATGTCCCCTGCAAATATTTGGTTTGCCATAGGAAGTCGCCTTTGCACCCCTTGTATTGGAAAAATACAACTTTTAAACCTTCCCTAGACTTCCACGTGTAATTCAAGACTAAAATTAGCCAAATCGGTCCAGCCGTTC
>SJJU01003626.1:0-39958 GCA_012932125.1 Conopomorpha cramerella
GACCGATTTTGGCTAATTTTGGTCTTGAATTACACAGTTGAAAGTACCAGGGAAGGTTTAAAAGGTGTATTTCTTTCAATACACGGGGTGCAAACGCGACTTCCTATGGCAAACAAATGTTTGCCGGGGACAGCTAGTATTACATATTTCAAGGAACACTGCGGTATGAGACTGCTAGTCTTGGTTTGTTTGTAGTTAGGTAATCCTAAGAATTTAATTTGTTATTGTAACTCACCACAATCCTTTCGCGTGGAATGTCCAACCTGGTCTCTCGTACTCCAACATTTCAACTCTGCCATCTTGACCAGACTCTATCACCTTCTGCCAGAACCTGAGTGTAATAAATAAAAAATTACTTGTACCCGGATCCAGATGCCTCCGTGTAACTCAACGAATAGCCCTCGGTTGGTACATAATATGTAGCTGCTACCTAATGTAATATATACAATTTTTGTTGACGAGGGGAGTACCTCAAGAACACCCCGCCGCTATGGGGATGGTAACGGGGTAGTGTCAGACTCCTACAGACTAAAACACCCCGATGGCTTTCAGCTCTCGCTGATGCTGGGCGGGTCCTGTGCACACTGTTTGTATCGGTGTCGGAAGACCCACTCCGATACCTACGGCTCCGATGACCCCCTTTTAGCACGCCTCGTACGCCAGGCATGGGATATCGTAATCCAATCCTTCTAATGGCGGAACTAAAGGGTGAACCTCCTGTAATATCTCAAGTCAATATTTAGTGTATCCATGTTAAACTTATATTATTTATTCATTGGATTCCAGATACTTCTTGCTCTAATATATTATATCTTACTTGTTTTAGCCCCCCATATTGATAATAATAAATCTTATATACACCTACAAGTCTTAATTACAAAAAACTTTAGGTATGTGCTTACTGTTTTGCTATTAGAGAATATGCATGCGGGATTCCGCCTGCAGGACCAGATGCTCCCAGAAACCCATTCGCCTGTAACCAAATTAATGTAACATTTATTAAGGTGCGTAATTATATTGATGGCGTACCTACATAGGCTGAAAAAGAACCGATTTTTTGTCGCCTCCCACTATCTATCCCCATGTATGCTTAGATCTTTTAATCAACACAACAGATTTTGATGCGGTTTTCTTTAGTAAACAGAGTTCTTCTTGAAATCGAAGGAAGGTTTATATGTATAATACATAATAGCGGGGAAACACTTTTAATAAGGTTTATTAGCAAAAGAATGTTTGCCTGGTCAGCTAGTTTTATATATAACATTAGATTTATTAAACGAAACTTAAACTCACATTCGGATGGGCCATAAGTAAACTGATATTAGCTTTGCACTTATTCAGTATTGTGTCTGCATACTGATTGGTCAAGTTGAAGTACCCAGTGGCAACCCTTAGGCAGGAGCCTTCCGGTGCAGACGAAAAGATGTTCTGCGTGACATGTTCATCTTGGCTTATGAAGAATTCTCCCATTTGTACGAGTGGAAATATCCATGTGTCTGATGAATCAGCTCCTATAAAATAATTGGAAGTTATCTCACATCATATTTTGGATGAACAATTTGCCTTGCCATGTGGTGAATGCCAGGCTCCATTTGTTACCACCCCAGCCCAACAAAGGGAAACCTTTGTGGGAGTTGTAACTGAGAGAACCTGCCAGAAGATACAGGCAGAGTGCTCTTTGTCAGTTAAACCACAACACCAATGTAATCGCCAACCGGGCTGCCAAGCATGGAGATTATTGGCATTTCCCTTTAACTGATCAAGGAAATCAATGGGGGACGCCCCCTGACCAGCTGTGGACATCATCATCATGCAACTTATGATGATCAGAGGTATTTGGCCTTAATTCAATCACTTGACACTTAGGATATGGTTTAAACATAGCATAATACATATGTATAATATAAGAATTACAAGTAGAGGACAGCATAAGACAGACTGTCAAAACTCAGATTTTATGTCACCCACAATTTTTGAACTGAAGTGTCTAGTGTGTGTCTATATAACTTACCACTGTATTTTAAATCCTGTTTATCTTTCCATGACTGTATAATTCGTTTAACACCAGTATTGACTTCCTTAACGATGACAGTCTTGTCTTTTTTATTCTCAAGAATTGTATCTTTGTCACATTTTTTACTATATTTGTGTACTTCACCTAAAACAAAAACAGTAATATGGGTATCCTGAAGATAATGCTTTAAGTACAGGAAAAAATTGTAAAAAAAAAAACAAACAAAAAACTTACACAGTCCTACCTAGTAATTCAGAGTAAAAGTCAGCAAGATCTGCATCTACTATTTCAACATAGCGATCTTGTCTTTGTGTAAAATAGTCATTGGAACAGTTTGCTCCACTCAGTATCACTGAGTCGTCAGCTATATAGAGCTTCATATGTTGCAGGCCAATAATCTCATTATATCTCGAAGGTAATGCTTTAGACCAAGATCCTTGTAATCTTGGTGTTTGATACAAATACAAATTACAACGGTCCTGCATGTCTCTCATTACATTCTGAACAAGGCTTTTAGAATTCAATTCACCGCGAGTTCCACGCTGGTAATCCAAAAGTACATTTACTTTCAATCCATTATTTCTAAGCATGTTTTCTTTTGTATCTTCCAACAGTTTTTTCTCCAATTCTCCTGTGCCGATATATAAGCTTGCCACGGAAATTCTTCGATTTGCATTTCTGAATCTTTCACACAGAGTGTCGTAAAATGAACGAGGATCAGTAATTATATTAATTTTAGAGGCTTTTACTGGGAAACATGGTGCTATATTGTATAACCAATTGAAACATTGAAGCTCAGTCGCTTTGAACTTCAATTTTATATTGCTGTTTAGCATACTTTGGTTATTGATGCACAATATCAATATAATGCAATAACAGTAATATGTGGGTTTATTTTTTGGAAAATCACGTTAAAATATTCTGTTATTTACGAGACCGAGCGAGCGTGCATGATTGTGATGAAATTCTCTGACAATAATAGACGTCAATGTCAAAATCAGCTGAGACGAGGGTTCTTTCATAACACACTGGGGCTAAGATAAATTATACTTAAATCCATTGTATTTTATTTTTAGCAGTTCAATATCCTCACGGAGAATCAATATCCCCACATGATGGAGCGTGCCTACGCATGCCTACAAACGAATAAACATACTATACATGGTTATTTGAAACTCTACATATTCCTGTCAGGACAGAACGAGATAGAGGACACAGGTTTTGCTTTTTGAATGTAAGATTAAATCTAATAACTCAAGAACCATTGATTTTCGTCCATACATATGGGGCATTATAGCTTCCCTATCTCGTCCTGACAGGAATACGTCGAGCTCAGACTACCGTATGAGACGTCGAGTTTCAAGCAACCCTGTATACTAGACATAGAAAGCCTATAGATTATGTTTCGGGCCTGTAGACCTCGTCGACAAATATGGCTACTGTGGATGATTTACATACATAGCTGTCGTAAGAGGCGACTATACTGGGGAGCATCATATCGCCCAGTAGAGTGTGGATGGCAAAGATCGTGGGTCCGGGACGGGTACCTACACTGTATTTGATGCGAGTCCGACATAGTCACTGTAATGGCTAAAATGATAGATAAGCATTAGATAGCAGCTAATACCTTGGTCACTACTAGCCTATTTGCCTTTTTCTAGATTTGGTTGCTTTCGCTAACTATAGGTACATATTATGTATAATTAAGGCACATATTAAATATACATATGTGCGTGATAGCATGAATGGCGCTGGATGAGTGGGGTTAAGGAAATAATATGAATATGTAATGAAACCACATAGGTACCTGGGGGTATAAAATAGATCTTTATCTATACAATATATTTAATAAGTACAAATCAGACTCATAATGGCTTGATCACTTCTTGTTTCATAATAAACTCCGCATATTATTTAACGTTAGGAGACACGTAGTCGCTTTTCAGCACTTGACCGGGTTCAATGCCGTAAACAAAGCTGTTTTCCTTAACATAAGCCCAGGCCATTCTATTGGAGCTAAAGTGGACCCCGACGTCACCGGACTTGGATAGCGTGATTGCTCCCGCTGTATTGTGCAGACGCTGGGTCATACCTGTAATTTAAAGTATTACAATAGTTGCCATTAGGTAGGTATTGGGAGAGAAAAAACACAATTCCGTATTTTTTAAATTCTTGTATTTCCAATATTGTCAAAACTATCAAACCCTATCTCTTCAAAGAGCCAAGCACACTTGGTTGCTTGACTTAACTTACCATTGACAGCATCTTTAGTAGCTGTATTGGCATCCTTCCCACTTTCCATCAACTTAATAATGCTGTGAGCCAAACAGTATTTTAAGATAGATTCGCCATGACCTACAAACACAAGATAAAACACATTATTATGCTTCATATTTTTGAGACATCTGCACAAAGTGTCTTTTATTCAAAGTATATTAACATTACCAGTAGTGGAGACACCGCCTATGTGGTCGTCGGCATATGTTCCACTACCGATTTGTGGTGTATCGCCAATACGACCCACTGCCTTCCCGCTCATGCCGCCCGTACTAGTGGCCACGGCCACGTGACCATCAACTGATACCGCCACAGCTCCTACAGTACCCTGGAAGAAATGGTAGTCAACCAATTAGAAATGGAAATGCACTTCACTTCACGCCTTTTAATCCCAAAGAGGGGTAGGCAGAGGCACTTGCTAAAGCAAATGACCACGGTTCACCAAGCGTGTATTTAACCCAACGTGACGTGAGCCCCAAAAATATACTCCAAAAATATACCGATTAATTTCAACGTTATTGTGTTAAAAAAGGTCTCAAAACGCAATATAGGCGTGCTGAATGTTGTTCATCGGGTATATAGGCTCGAGCTTACCTTTGTTATTTTACTCGACGCTTCGACGCAGTTGCATGCGTCGTGGTCACGAGTGGACTGGAGTGCGGCGACTGGGATGTTCAGTAGTTTGATATAAATCCGCAACTACCCTCAAAGACAGTCTATATACCCGGTGAACAATATTGAGTTATAATGTCTGTGTGCGTTTCATTAAAAAATGATATAGGCATGCTGGTTGGCAAGTTGTGGAAAACTTGGAGAAAAACTAACTAACTAATGGTCTAAGGAAGTGTTCAGCAACTGCTAGGATAGCTATTACAGTCAATTTTAATTAGTGTGTTTTGGATAGCTGCTAGTTATACATTCAACCCACCAGTGTTAACTTGAAAATACAATTTTTATATGTAGGCATTACTAGGTATCCTCTTTAACATATCACTGCTGCTCAAAATATGTTAATTTCCTTATCGGCACATGCTCATGCTACCTCAGAAGACATACTTAAGTACTTACACCTTCTTTCCCAATTTCTGTTTTTCCAAAAACACCATGCTTCAGGAATCTTTGCAAAGCATCCTTAGCATTATCACTGACTAAAGATTCAGGAGGTACAGGCTGAAAACCCTGAAAATAAAACAAATATTGAAAAAAAGCAGTATGTGACTGACTATGCTTGTTCATTGCATTTAAAAAAAATGTAAAAAAATATTTTTATATTTATTTACAGAACTAAAAAACAAGAAGAAAAATAAGAATTTAAAATTTAAAAATGTTATTAGAAAAAAAATTATTTCAGCTCCACTTTGCATAGTCAGAATACCAACATACCTTTTCCAAAGCAAACAGCTTAGCACCATCAGCACCAAGTAGTGAATGAGGGGAGTCTGTGAGTACTTTATGAGCTAGGCTTATTGGATGTTCAAAGTCCTTAATCAATGTTACAGCCCCTACATTAAGATCAGCACCATTCATTATACTGGCTTCCATCTCCACTTCACCTTGGAGGTTCAAGACGGATCCATATCCTGTAATATCCATGAGGATTCAAATTTATTTTGCTGCTTAGCCTTTTACGGTCCTTGTCAAAATCATTAAACAACATTTTATCATCTGGTGGTCAAAGGTCAAACTTGATTTTAAATAATAGATATTTTTATCATGTCCACAATGTTATTATGTCCAAGTAGGTATACAAAGGACGGAAATCATTGGGGGAGGCCCTCGGCCAGCAGTGGATGTTACGTGGCTCATGATGAGACACAACTTACAGACATGGATAATTTGCAAGTCCTCATAAAAGCTTTCTTTTGCACAAGTGGGATGGGAAAATGAGATGAATGGTAGACTTAGAAAGGTTTTAACAGCAATCACAAATAACATAAGTAATAAAAATATTATTACCAGCATTAAAAGCTTCATCATTCTCCATAGAAACCACAGCAGCCTCCACTGCACTAAGTGCACTCCCTCCATTTTTTAGGACTTCATAACCAACAGCTGCTGCTAACTTTACTCCAACCAGTTTACCTTCAACACGGCTGTCCGGTATGTCTCCAGCACCACCGTGAACTATTAACATAGGCTGCATTTTATTAAATTTCTGAAATCAAACCTAAACATATAATTATGAAGAATTAAATTCAATACAACGTAGGTAAATTATGCAGTAAATGCAGTTCAAACAATATTATCTTATCTGTCATTACATGTTATCATTATCGCAACGAGAAGGTAAATAGTATAAACCGTTGGAAATATCATATATTTATATAAATCATCAATACATCGTATAAAATAAAATCACCTCCTGCTGTTTGTATGTATGCTTTGGTCTTCAAAACTACGCAACGGATTTTGATGCGGTTTTCTTTAGTAGATAGTGTGATTACTGAGGAAGGTTTATTTATACGTATAAGACATGCATATAATGCAGATAAACACTGTGGATAATGTATATTGGCAAAACAAACAACTTCTGCCGGGTAGCTATTAGGTAGGTACAAATAACTGCCAACAACAATAACAACGTCAAAAATAAAACCATTTTTTTGTGGTTCAGGTCAGAATTTTAGCACATTTGCCATACATATTATCATGTCATAGAATATCCATTTAGCGGAAGTTATAGGATTAGTCAGGAAGGAAGTTCGAGGCTTTTGTGGAATGTTCTGGGGATATTGGGATTAATTCTGAATAAACCATGGATCGAAAGATTGAGGATATTTTATAGAGACTTTTCATTGAATAACCTAACGGAAATCAGAATGAATTTCATTCATCGGTAGAGTGATGAACGTTGATCCGTGAGTGATCGGTGAATGTATTATTAAAATAAGAAAAATGGCGATTGTTCACTAAAGTTTTGATGTGCAATGCAAAGTTGCTGTAGAAAGTATTTTTATTTGTGATGTTGTTGTTTAAAGTGTAATCTAAAATGTCCACGCCATCTTCCAACCGAAAATACGGGGCTCAGAAAGTTAGATTAACAAGTAAGGAGTTTTATTATCGCACTCATACGGTGGTTGCTTGCTCACAGTGTGAATTTCATTGATGAACATTTCTGAATTAGATTGTAACAAAACGTGTTTTTCTTTCGCAGTACTCTGTGCAAGGAATTTGGCTCGCCGTGATTTATTTCGTAAGTTCCCATTTTTTATATATTTTACTAATTTTGAGTCCATATCAAGATCCAGCCTGTTTGACCATCTTTGTACACTGTAGACCTTGGTTTGTTTTTCTCATAATATTACGTACCTATCTAAAACTAAGATTGTAATATTGAAACTCGAAACATATTTTTAATACTTCCTTTCTTTATGTTCAAAACTGTTAAGTGATCAATAGTTGATATTTTGTGAACTTTGCTTTGCTCACCTACCTGTTGCCTTGACCACTTGGTATATTTTTTACTTTGTATCATTAATATGTACTGTTATTATATTACATACCCAACCTAAAGTACATTTCATTACTCTTTTTTAACTTTTCAGTCTCAGTAGGTCATTATAGATTGCAATACATCTGCTAATTTGAGTTCTGCGCATGATTCATACATTCTTAGAAGTAACCAAGTTTAACGAAATAACCAAGTTACATTAAAGCTTTTCGTTGTACATTAGAACTTCTAAGCTGGGAACTATAAATATGAAGAAATAATACTTTTGGATATTGTACTGCAAATTATATTGGATATCATTAATCAATGGCATTGGCAATCATTATAGAGTTAAGAGCGAGAGTAAAGGTTGCACATTGAAGTATATTTAAATGCAGTTATCTATACACAATAGTGATTCAGTGTGTGGCCTAGATTTTATTTTTATACATATAAACTGTCAAGTAGTAGTGCCAGTTAAACTAAGAATTAAAATTCAATTGTATCTATTTTTGTACCGATAGAAGGATTAATGTACATGTTTTTTGGTTCTTTAGGTTTACCAGATCCCTTTGCAAAGGTGTCAGTTGATGGTAGTGGACAGGTGTACTCCACAAATGCTGTAAAGGCAACACTTGACCCAAAATGGAATACACATTATGATTTGTATCTCTCCAAGGGTGATGGAATATCTATAAGGTATGTTCTGGTCATTTACATTTATTGTTTGTCTTAAGATATTTGTTTATCTGATTTAGTCTATCATATTGTACAGATTTGGTTACTTAATTTTTGGGTGCTTTTGTTTCAGTATTTGGAATCAGAAAAAGGTTCACAAGAGACAAGGCTCTGGATTTTTGGGCTGTGTACATATACAACCTTCTACAGTCAATAAATTAAAGGATACTGGATGTAAGTGAACTTTAACTTTTTGAACAAAATGCTTTCATTGTAATCATTTTAAAGCTGAACTTACTGCAATAATACCCTTTCATTCATTCTGGGACAGTGGTTGTGCATTACTACAATAGCTTTGTCACCTTATAATACAGTTATGGTACTGTAAGAAACTAATGAATTTCATCATCAGCCCATATTCCTCCACTGGTGAATATAGGTTACACCAATTGCATGCCACTGTAATTAGATTTTGGCTTCATACAAGGAAGGAAGGAAGGAATTTATTGTACATACATACACTTCACTCCTGTCTCCCAGAGGGTAGGCAAAGACTATGGATCTCCATTTGTCACTATTTGGTGAACATTAAACCAGCTTTTGAGACCTTCACTAGTAGTGCATTAGCACTGTTCTAACATTGTGCCAACCACTGTATAAAATTGTAATAATTATTTTTGTTGTTCATGACAAATAAGATTTGGTGGAAACATTTTTAACTAATTTGAAAATCTTATATTAGTCCTTGACAGAAGACATCTGAACTATTGTAATAATATACCTGATAACATTGCTGCAAGAGGTTTTATTTGTTTTGTTCGAGGTTTTGCACCAAGTGAGCATATTTAACCCCCAGACTCAAATCAACTGTTCATATTCTTCTCTTTACCTACATGACTGACTACCTTGCTATGGAGATAAACAAAACTGTTGTCCGAGTCAAGTATTTCACTATTGAACTTCAGTGTACTCTTGTGTTCTATTTGATAGTCGTGTCAACGCAAGTCAACTGGCCTTCATATGTTGATGGCTTCCACTCGAAGACATTCGAGTTTAATCTCCGGTTGGGGGAGAGTTGGCAAAATCATCACTGTGTCATCTACATAGTCAAGTGTTGTGACATTATATTTAATTACATTTAGTATAAAAGTGACATACTTTTCCATTCTCTGGCTGTACCATTGTGTGAGGTTAAAACATTTTCATATTGGTTTTAACAATTTAATAAAATTAATCGCACATATCTTTAATTGTCATGCATTGAGGTAAAAAAAACATTTAAATTTTCATAGATCAATGCCTGGAATTATGCGAAGACAGCTCAGGGGAGACTTGTGGAGTTCGCGGCCAGGTTATAGTGTCCCTACTATCACGCGATGGGACGCGCGGAGAACCTGCTTCCGCTGCGGGGGAGGGTTCACCGTTAGCGGTGGTCGGCCCCGCCGGTGACGTCAGAGCTCCTCGCGATCTACCGCACAGCACACCCCTCCCGCCGCACTGGGAAGAACGGCTCACCTCCAGTGGAAGGTATGATCTGATAGTCCATCACATTCTTTTGTGCATTCCATGTGTTCTCACTCAAATTGTACACTTCCTGTCCATTTAGCGTGGGTAATTAGCGTGTGAAATGTGATAACTTTTAATGCGCTTATTTGTCTTTTGTTATAACGTTATGTTGCACGTACCTACATGAGGTTTTGCAACTTTTATAACTTAATTGTTTTAAGTAATGTTTTAACCGAATGCTGAAAATGTATAGGTTGTAGCTATAGATACAAGATGATTCGGAAATAAATTGTTAAGCCGAAGTCTGCTGACTCTATACTCTCAGTACAATTCAGCAGGTAAAAAAAAATCTCATCCCAACTATTAGGTGATTGTAAATTTTGTATGAAGCGAGCATGAACAACTGGACTGACAATGGACTCTGTATTACAATCTTCAGTTTAAAACTGTGTTTCCGAGTCACGTTGTATAGTTTACTTATGTACTTACTTAAGACTGGTACAAAGGGAACTGTCCTCTGCGACTGTGTAGTTTGTATAACAAGAATGTACCATCAGGCCGTATTACGTGAACCACGCGTTGCGACGGACGCAGTGGGAGCGTCCGTCGGAGCCGGCGAGCCCGGTGTCCCCGGAGGCGGGCTCGCCGCCGCCGCCGGGCCAGCCCGCGCCCGCCAGCCCCCCCGCCGCCTCGTCCCCCGCCAGCTCCGCGCCCGCCACACCCGATGACACGCCCAACACCATATCAACGAGGTGAGAAGGGAAACATTACAGTTTTGGAGTGTTGCTGTAAAGATCGCATCGAATTTAACCTCTCCGGAGGACACGTGCCACTTGTCGACGTGATAGCAATAAAATGTCTCTTTTCTTGAGTTCAGTGTCAACGTAGGTATTAGGAGCCAACGTGACCTTGTGATGAATGATTCGTGTCACAATACGAGCATAAACCAAGCGTCTAACTCAATTCAAGGAAGAGAGAAAAACATGATTTGTGGACATCAAGTAGTCATATTAAATATCCAGTACTCACGCGCTAAAAGGTCCATGATACAGTTTTCATATGTAGGTCCGTATCTTAATGTACCATTGCCCTATTTCTCTCTGCTGAGAAACATAGGGAATAAATTGCATTATAACTTGAGGGTTTGACTCCTGCTTTACATTAGGCGTAGAAAAACGGGCAGCTATTATCAGAGCCTATACTCCTACGCAAAATGCTTTTGCGGTACAGGATAACATGGCGGAGAAAACTGCCTGCAAAACAAACACATTTAAGGACAATACAACATGATTTAAGGATTATGTACTCAAATTGTTATTTATTTTATATTTTTTAGGTTTTATTCGATTGTAAAAACAAACATGTAGTTCCCTAATAGTGAGACGTGGGTAGTATCAATGGTAGCTACCTCTTAACGGGATAACGTAACGATAAGTCGTGATCCATACGCTCAATGTTTTGTATGCATATTATGCAATTGCGTGAATGTCGTCAATTCTTAAAAGGAGAAGTCAAATAAAGTTAATGCATGTACGTGTCTATATTAGTGCATGAAACAAAACCTTGCCGGCACCGTAATGTACCCAATCTATATTAGTACGATTGGCCGTGACGTTTATGATTGCGTGAGTTCACATTTCACTGCTAGCTGCATACAGTTGTGGCATTCAAAACTATATTGTATCTTGAGAAATGCTTTGTGCGTGTTTGACGCACGTTCATTATTTATGACGTTAGACAACAATTGATGCGCGATTGTCTTTGGCTTCATTATTTAACATTATTTCGCCATATACAGTTGCAACGAGGTGCTTTTCGATTGGTTTGTTAAAATCAAAGTTTCATATAAATTACAAAGTTAAATTAATTTCGAATTATGTTCTGATTTTGAATAATGGAAATAAAATATTAAGTGTTCTTCGATTAATACGCAGCGTGCTTGACGTTTAATTGGTTGACGTTTACACTTATAATTTCTTGATAAGTTAAATTAATTTCGAATTATGTTCTGATTTTGAATAGTGGAAATAAAATATTAAGTGGTCTTCGATTAAGACGCAGCGTGCTTGACGTTTGACTGGTTGACGTTTACACTTTTAATACCTAATCTAATCTTAAATATTATGACGGATGGCCCATTTTCGACACCCAAGTACTTTATGAATTGTAGAAACTAGTGTCTTATCTCAAGGTCTTAGAGATTAGCCGAGTTTGTTTGTATAGCTTCAACAGTATTTGCTCATTGACAATCAATATTTTCAGTCAACATGACTAGAGTGTAGCTTTTCTTTTATATCGTTGACAATGTTCTTCAAAAAGTACTGCATTAATTCTGGATCTGCAAGATGTTACGCTATCAGGTAAATGACTTTGCATACTGTTAATACATGTAAAACACGTTTTGTCTTTATATATTATTATTGTTGGCCGAAATATCTTAAAAAGCCGATTCAATTAATGCGCCGATTGTAGGTGTATTTATTTGAACTATCTTTGCTATATTGTAACATATCTCTGATATTTCGATTTTTATGTTTTTAATGTTCACTGTTTGATGCGATCTGTCGCGTTATTCATTTAAATGTGTAACAGTGAAAGTCATATAACACTATTATTCATCTAATGTTAATTAAATTAAAACTCATAGTCGTAATCATGTCAAGGTACCTAGAATCCCGTAGTTTGATTACTTTGTTTTGGTGTTAAACCTATATTTGTAAAGGGTAAGAACAATTTTTTTAAAACTTTTTTTGACTTGTCTGAGCATTGAATACTATAAAAGTGCATAAACTGTACGCTCCGACAACCACCCCCTAATACGGCACCATTACCAACACAAACAAAACGTCACTCCATTGTGTCCAACTTGACAGTGTTTCCAAAGACTGAACAAAAATGTAATGTCTAGGGTTATATTTTGGTTCCATATTACAGGATATCCTTGTTTCTGCTCAGATGACTGTGTATGTGAAATGTCCCGGCATATATCAACCAAGGCACATAAAACTTTATTAACAGGAGTGTTTCAATTCCCTACCCTATAACGGCCATGGACTCACCCCCTGTCTCGTTGGGTTAAATGTTGGTTTGGTGAACCGCGGGCATTTGCTTATTAAGTGCCTTGCCTACCCCGCTTTGGGATTAAACGGCAGTGTATAAGTGAAGTGTTACAATTCCAGGCCGGAGCCTCAGCCGCAGACGGCGGTGCGGTCGCGGGCTCCGACGTCCCCCGCCGCCGCCGCCGTCTCCTCACCCAACGCCACCTCGCCTACACAAATACCGCTCACTGATCTCCCGCCAGGTTATGGTAAGTGTACCTAGTTTGTTAGTATCTACTCGATGGACTATATTCTACAGATCAGCCGTTAGGAAAGGTTGTTTTGGCGCGGGTTTAAAAACTTGGCAGCCATTTTAAGTTAGTGCTGTTTTGTCTTTTTATTAAAATAAAAAACACATAAAACAAATCAAGAAAGGGAGAAATACAGGAATGGCGAGTAATCACTTTTAATCGGACTGTAGTTTTCGGCCAAGGTAATGGTCTACCACCATAAGGTTGAAACTCAATTAATGTCATTAGACAAGGGTAATTTAATAATCGGCACAAAGAATACCTTAATGATGTTTTAGTTAGGTAGGCAGGAAGTGTTATCAAAACTGCAGTGCTACGGTCCGGGCGGATCACACTTTATGCATTGTTCATTGTTATTTATTAGTTAGTGTTAGTAGTAAACGTATTAACAATATCCCTCAGGTTGCTGTTTACCTTACAAAAATACTTATAATTTCTATGTGGCTTACGCGTTGGTATTCCCGTTACAAATAGCAAAATAGTTTCTATCTTCGTATATACACTTCACGCCGGTTTCCGAGAGAGATCTCCCATTCTACGCTTTCTGTGGTGGCCTGTGGCACTTGACTGTGTATTTAAGTTTAAATTTTAACTTGGAAATGTATTGTGTATGTCCTTGTTGGTTGACTTTAATCATTAGATAGTTAAAACAAAGTCGTCTCCCGCTGTCTGACTCTATGTATGCTTAGATCTTTAAAATTACACAACGTACTATGATGCGGTTTTCTTTAGTGGGTAGAGTGAATCTTGAGGAAGGTTTATATGTGTGATACATGCATATAATAGCAGAGAAACGCTGTGAATAATGTATGTTGGGCAAGCAACGTTTTCCGGGTCAGCTAGTAAATATACATTTAAAAAAGATAGGCAGACATTACAGATCTTGATTCATCTACAATCAAACATATTTCATACAAATGTCGTGGTCTCCGGTTTCGATTACTTTCCTCGCCACCTTCCGCGTAGACTTCACCGACCTGGGGCCTAAGTCTACTACACTTTAGTAGTTGCATCGCTCTGTCATCGTTGCGGCAAATGATGTGCATTGCTGATTCCGTTACTTTCATTTCGCTGTCGTCCGTAGTAGAACAGCGATGCACATCGTTTTCCGCTTCGGTGCTAGAGCAATGCAATTACGATAGTGTAGCAGACTCTGCCCCCTGGTCGATGTATGTCCTCCCCAGCGGTCTCTACTCTACTCTACACTCGGCCCCTTAAATCACCCATGCAAATCTCTAGTTAATCGACCTTCAGCATCTCATTTTTATTAACCGACTTCAAAAAAGGAGGAGGTTCTCAATTCGTCTGTATTTTTTTATGTTGTTACCTCAGAACTTTCACCTAGGTGAACCTATTTGGGTGTTTTTTTTTATTTCAAAGCTGGTGCTTCCCGTTTGATCCCATATAAATTTGGTTCAGTTCCGACAATGGCATCCATGAGAAAACCACATATATGTCAAATTTTACTGGATGATGTTGGTTCTTTTTTCTTTCAGGTATCAAACTTGTTGATATTTATTACATTTCAATATGTATTGTAGTTTTTGTCATAACATACCTAGACTAAACACCGTTTATTACGAAATAGTGTAGCCACTATTGTTTGAGATTAGCATGTAGGTAATATTTTCTGATGGCATGATATCATTCCACTTTCTCAGTTTACGTATGGATTTATGCAAAGATTATGATTGTACGATTACTTTCACTTCCCGAGATATTCCGCTCTGATTCGCTTAATGCAATGTTAACAAATTGCATTGCAGAGTATGAGCAAAAAATGTAATTAATTATAATTTAAATAAGTATTTGTTTATTTACTTGACTGCAATTAGATCACGCCTGTCACCCAGAAATTAAACATAAGTTATTAAGCAAGATTTTAATTGTTTTACAATTGTACGCGGGGTTGTGGGAGCCTTGCTTAGCCAATAAATGCCCACGGCTTATCAATGTGATGGGGGTTGTTATAGGTTCATACACCTTGTGGTGTGGGGGTCCTTTACAGTATGAATCATGCGTGGCGTACCCACACTGAAAAATAGACTCATTGGCACACGCCACAGTTGATCTGGAACCCACAACATCTTGATTGCAGATCGAAATTCCCAACCACTAAACCTCTCTAGTACGTTTACAGTTTGATTATTAAGCTACTTAAAAAACTGTGTAGGTTACTCAAAGTGGAGTTTTCTGAAAAAAAAATAATAATAATGTGTCAAGGATAGTTGAAATCGAAAGAGATACAACTACTTTATTCTATGATCGTTTTGTTTTCGGATTCTCTCGTTTATTGTTTTGTTTTTAAAGAAAGCTCCTCATTGGACCTTAATGTTTTTTTTGTAGAAATGCGAACAACCGGTCAAGGGCAGGTGTACTTCTACAACACGGTGACGGGCTCGTCGACGTGGCACGACCCGCGCGTGCCGTCGCACATGCGTCACTGCGCCGTGGCGGCGGGCCCGCTGCCGCCGGGCTGGGAGATGCGCCACGCGCCCTCGGGTCGCCCCTACTTCGTCGACCACAACAACCGCACCACGCAGTTCACTGACCCGCGGCTCGCGCTCAACGCTAGGATTGTCAGTATTCAGCTTTTTCTTCTTGTCTTCAGCGTTTGTACTCGTAATAGAACTTTATCTTTTCAAATCCAGCAGTACTCCAATAGTGAAATAATAAATTAGCTGGTCGCTTAAAAGAGAAGCGCACAATGTAATAAATGAATGCATTGCACATCATACGTCGAAAACCGTATGTGGTGTACCGAAAGTTACTTTTAGTTGAAAGATGTGTGTTTGTCCCAGACGGCGCAAGAGTCTAGCGCGTGGAGCGGCGGCGGCGGGGGCGGTGGGGGCGGGGCGACGGGCGCGGCGGGCGCCCCGCCGGCGGAGGCGGAGGCGCTGCCGCGCTACAAGCGCGACCTGGCCGCCAAGTGCCGCGCGCTGCGCGCCGAGCTGCAGGCGCTGCAGCCGCAGACCGGACACTGCCGGATAGAGGTGACCCTCACCACACTCACCCTCTCTCTCTCTCTCTCTCCCTCTCCCTCATTCTCACCATCACACCTTTCACTTCATCTCAACAATTCCTACTGAATAATACTACTCTTTATTTCTAACTTTTTTTGCAACAGTTGACTTCAAAATCATTATAAATATAGTTTTTGTACTTCCAATGGTTGAGAAAACTAAGAATGTCACATTGACATTGATACAAAGCGAGACACATGATTGATAGTTTTTTGTCGCAGTGAATCGAAAAATGAAGTTTAGCATTCCGCAAGGGAAGGTTTATCTGTGTGGCTAAAATGTTTGCAGCCAGTGTAAGAGTTTCTCAAGTCTAGTAGTGAATACAACTCAATGCAAGCATAAATTAAGTACTTTAAAAAGTCCACATGTGATTACCGAAATGTCATTTCCTAAAATTGTTATTGATTTTATTTTGTCTCTCAATCTGAATAACAATATGGTCGTAAACGTAGTTATTTGGTAGGTATATGGTATAGTAGGAGAGGAGTATAGAAGGCATGTTCTGGTGTCGCAGGTGTCCCGCAACGAGGTGTTGGAAGAGTCGTACCGGCTGGTGATGAAGCTGCGCGGCAAGGAGCTGCGCAAGCGACTGCTGGTGAAGTTTCGCGGCGAGGAGGGGCTGGACTACGGCGGCGTCGCGCGCGAGTGGCTCCATCTGCTCAGCCGCGAGCTCTTCAACCCGCACTACGGCCTCTTCCAGTACGCCAACGCCGGCGACGACAGATACGCCCTGCAGATCAACCCCGACTCTGGAGTAAGCACCCTTTATTCATAAACACCTGTTAACGATTCTCTACGATCGTAACATATATGAAAGTTTTGTTGCGCTTGTAGTGTACGGTTTCTGGACTGGAATGTGGACGAAGCGAAATGGATATATGTATGTCAGGACGATGACGAGTGAAGATGTGTAATCTCTGTCTACCATTTTAGGAGGTGCAGTGTATGTACATACTAACTTAGTAAAACTGTGTAGGTAAATCCGGAGCATCTATCATACTTTCACTTCGCGGGTCGCGTGTTGGGCGTCGCGCTGTTCCACGGACACACGCTGGACGCCGCCTTCACCGCGCCCTTCTACAAGCAGCTGCTGGCGCGACCCATCACGCTGCGAGACATCAAGGACGTCGATCCCGAGCTGCACCGATCGCTCTCTTGGATGCTGTTAGTGTTTTATTTTTATTTTCTTTTACACTTTACACTGTATTGTGAGTTCGTAAGGATGTCTCTTCGGTACCGGTAGGGTACGGTAGTGTTTCAATGTTGAAACTTTAAAGGAATAGTGAATAATTTTTTTTCGTGCGTGTTCACCAGGGAAAACAGCATAGCGGGCGTGATCGACACGACGTTCAGCGTGGAGACGGCGTCGTTCGGCGCGGTGCGCAGCGCGGAGCTGCGCGCGGGCGGCGCCGCGGAGCAGGTGACGGACGCCAACAAGCGCGAGTACGTGCGTCTGTACGTGGCGCACCGCTTCACGCGCGGCGCCGAGCGTCAGTGGCTGGCGCTGCAGCGCGGCCTGGCCGAGCTCGTGCCGCCGCCGCTGCTGCGGCCGCTGTCGCCGCGGGACCTGCAGCCGCTGCTGGCCGGCCGCGCCGACCTCGACGTGGCGGACTGGCGCCGGCACACGCGCCTCAAGCACGTGGCGGCCGACGCGCCGCTCGTGGCCTGGTTCTGGGAGGTGGTGGAGCGCTTCGACGCCGACATGCGCGCGCGCCTGCTCCAGTTCGTGACGGGGTCGCGCCGCGTGCCGCTGGCCGGCTTCCGCGCGCTGCAGGGCTCCGCCGGCGCCGCCGCCCCGCGACTCTTCACGCTGCACCTGCTGGCCGACGCGTCGCCCGACGCGCTGCCCAAGGCGCACACCTGCTTCAACCGCCTCGACCTGCCGCCCTACCCCACCAAGGAGAAGCTCCACGACAAGCTCACGCAGGCGGTGCTCGAGACCGCCGGGTTCGCCGTCGAGTGACGCCCCACACCACGCCACGCCACGCCTCTCTACATAGGTTGTTGTTCGTTTTCGCAACTGTAAATAGCGCTCGTCCCCGTATAATTATACCTATGTTGTGGCAGTTTCGTTTAGGTGCTGATGGTACGCTTTCCGCGGAATGATATTGATGACTATGAAGACTGACCGTTGTTAGACGTAAACTGACTCCGAATTTATTTTACGCGGATAGTTACGACTTCGAAATTTGTACACTGTGCGTCTTATTGCACTGTGTAGTAGATAGGATATTTAGTACGATGAAAACGTGACGAAATTATTGCCCGTTTAATAGGTACTAAGAATTGTGTATAATATTATGTATGCTCAAATCGTATTATTTCTCATACATAACCGATCTAATTCATATCATAATACTATTATTTCAACGATAGATGTAAGCAATGATTGTTGTCTGTTCTTTGCAACGATCGATTCGGTTATATTATGTTATATCTGTAGTAGAATGAATGATTAAAACCGCACAAAATAAAAACGCGTGTACCTCTATAATATTGACACTGTGTAGATGCTTCTTCTCTTATCCAGTGAATACAAAAGCGGGCTTCCACATGAGAGAACATTCATACGTCTATAGTAACCTGTAAATCCATAACTAAATACTTAGTTAAATTTTATAATTTTAAGATTTGTGTACATACTATGTCAATACAAAATCATTATTTTGATACAATTATGCAGTACAAAACAAGACGCAAATGGAGTTTCGTTAAGTGTTCATTATTTTGGTAGGTGCCTATAGGATAATATCTGAAATATGTTTGCTTTAAAATACTTATTTACCTAAATCAATGCACAACGATAGTGTACTTCTGTTAACTGCAAATATAGAAAGTGTTGTTGCCCCAGTAGGGGAAATTTTAACAAAAAGAGTGCCTTTTACCTATATAAGATTGTAATAAATTAAATAGTTTTATTTTAAGCTTATGACTGTTAGTGATACAATATTTAAATTTATTATATATTATGGATATTTTTGCACCTGACGTTTTTTTTTATTTACACTACACGCAAAATATGCCTATATGAATTGTCCGTTAGTTATTGCGCGGGGTAGAGGGGGTGGGTAGGCCGTTGTTGCCTTGATCAATAGCGCAATCATGTTTCGGCTAATGGTCAAAATACATATTGGCAAAGCGATGCCAAGGAAAGTGCCAAAACCTGAGAACACAGACTGGTGATTTGACAATCTCAAATGTGCTAGCATGTGGATGGTGTATATGGATATATTCGTCTATATAACTCATCTCCCTTCGGAATTTTCTTACTTTTCAAAAATCTGTTATTTGAGTTCTTCGCATTACATACCTACTTTGATAAGGTAGGTAAGTAGGATAATATCCTACCATATTATGGTAGCAATTGGTAAAGATTTATAGGTAGCCCTTATGCGCAAAAATGTTACTAGCATACCAGTCGTCATTATAGAGTAACGTGCAGTACACTTGAAGCTACCGCCTAGAATAGTGTACACTTAAAATTGATTAAAAAAAGTATATGAAGGAAAGGAGATAAATAATAGGTATCTTAAAAGGGGACTGTATCGTCTTGTCCAGGCTGCATCGTTTACTCGTTTTGGGTTGAACCAACATGTGAACGGTAGCAAATGTTGGTATCTACTAGTTTATCTAGACCTGCTTTTACCAAGCCTCGCTCATCATCATCAGCCCATATTTGTCCACTGCTGGACATAGGCCTCTCCAATTGCACCCCACTGTGATCTGTTTTTGGCTTCTCGCATCCAGCTTCTGCCAGCCATCTTGCGTATATCATCAGTCCACCTTGCCTGAGGGCGTCCTACACTCCGTTTGCCGAGACGCGGTCTCCACTCGAGAACTCGTTTTTCCCAACGGTCATCGGTTCTACGGCTAATATGGCCGGCCCACTGCCACTTCAGCTTGCTAAAACGATGAGCTATGTCGATGACTTTGGTTCTCTGTCGGATCATTTCATTTTTGATTCGAGCCTCGCTGAACTAATCATGTATTTTGAAGCTCTATAGCGGTTACGGCCAGACTATAATCGGTTGCAGTCAGATACATGAATACAAAGAAATATGTAGAGACAAATTTTATCCTGCCGTATCCATTAGTATGATAAAATAGCGAAGGTTCATTTTATCATTTTAGTTTGTTCGAATTCCGGGTTAATAAAATTTTAAAAATCTCCTTGTCAAAAATAAAGGAATGTCTCCTTTCAGTAAAATGAGCTAAGGTAGTCGTAATCCTCTCCAGGTCCCATATTTTTTTCCACCCAGCATAATTAATTGTAATAGTAAAAAAAAAATAAAGTCAAACTAAACAGTAAACTTTTATTACATTACATACAAAGAAATATATTTTATAAATAATACTATAGTAATGTAGGATGAGCTTAATTTGTTCATTTAGCAAACTAGTCAACGAAAGTTTGCACAGAATAAGGCACAACACTGTTTGGTACCTACTCAATTTTGATTGATTTTAAATAATTAATGGTTCTAAGACACCACTTAGGAGATTGTCAGGTGCCAGAATACAGCAAAGTGTAGTTACATTAAGGAATTATTTCGAACCAATTTGATACAAGCTAATGCGCCCTGTTTTACAATACAACACTTAAGAATACAAAAGTTTAGGGAAGATATTGTATGCCCAAATCATTTGCTATTTAGCTTCTTCTTTGAATTTTTAGGACTTGAGAGCGTGACAAAATTTACCCGCCTGGGTGCCTTCGGGCTTGGAATGACCTTATCTGCTGCGGGTTTGGGTACGTCGGTCACTTTGGCGTGTTTAAAAAAACTACTTTTTTCAGGAGGAGATTTCTCTTTGCTTTTAGTTTCTCCGGTACATTCCTTTGGTGAACCTGACGGGCTTTCCATAGATTTGTTGCCTTCAGTTTCTTCATAAACCAGTTTTATATCTTCACTATCCTCTATTTCTATTGTGGCTACAGGAGCATTTTGTTTAGGTTTAATAATTTCGTTGTTTGAATTATCAGACCATGACGACATCGCAACTTCTTCTAGAACGTCTATTTTTACAGGAGTCTTATCCATGTTTTCATTTTTTGATTTTGCATTTGGCGACTTAAACTTAATGAAGGGATCAATATGTTTAATATTTGATGATTTTGTGGATTCATCTTGTGGTTTGGGATCTCCTTTCCTCCTGATGGCTATTGGTTTGGCTTCTTTTGGTGACAAATTATTTCCTGGTTTTCTCTTGATTGCTATAGGTTTCGCTTGTGCTTTATTTTCTTCTGGATTTTTCGATTCGCTTTTCTCTTGGGCATCGCCACTTTTCCTTTTGATGGCTATTTCTTTAGGTGTCTTTTGATCGGCAGAAGATTCTTTGTCATTTTCTTGTGCTGTTACTTCCATTGGTTCTGTGTACAAAATTAACGGAGCCTAGGTGAGTTATTGAAAAGCAAGCAACAATTTAATATTGATGAATAAATAAATTTTAAATGAATAAAAATTAATGGGAACGTTTGAAACTATAAAACCTATACACAAAATTAACGGAGCCTAGATGAGTTATTGAAAAGAAAGCAACAATTTAATATTGATGAATAAATAAATTTTAAATGAATAAAAATGAATGGGAAAGTTTGAAACTATAAAATCTATACACACCTACACTTACGACGATTACAGTGACAAAAAAATCTGCATTCAATTATTTAAATACAACTTACTGAAATTGGACTCGAACATTTATTAAAAAAATATTTGTCAGATTGTACATAGTAGAAAACAAAGTCGTTTTCTGTCTGTCCCTATGTTTAGGTCTTTAAAACTGTAATTGATGCGGTTTTTTGCAAAAGATAGTATGATGCATGAAGAAGGTTTATATGTATAATACAGTAGAGAAACACTAATAACTCGTGGGTCGCTAGTTTGCCATGGGAGTTATCGCTATAAAATCATACACTAAAACCAACCTGGTTCTACATGACCAGGCAGAGGATCGCCGAGCTCTCCTTCGCGGAATGTGACGAGTGAACAGAATCCGTCTGTACTTGAGGCAGCCAACGCCAACCCGTCCGGAGACCACGATAAGTCCGTCAGCCTAAAGACCAATGTAATCATAGTATACATACTCATCTTCCAATGCTGGGACACACACATATTATGTTTCTTTTCAATCCATAAATTACAAGGTAATCATACTGCAAAGCCATAACCAGAATGGATATTGCCCAATGGGCTAACCCACTATTATCCTTACAATTTATCCACCCACAATAGTAATATACCAATTACGGTACAAGTGACCGAAGTGATCATTTATGGATAGAATTTTAAAATTATTCCATTCCCTTCTATGAACCTTTATAAAATCAGGTCTACATGACGTGTCATAAAAGATTACAAAAATCATTTCTATTTCAGACCGGTCAGCAAAAAAAAAGTGATTTCATGTCACACTTCTGTGTAACTAAAATATTATTATGGTAAAACTTTTATGACAAGACAATGATTTTTTTTATCCTTTCATAGTAATTTTAACATGTTAGACCACTTTCTTACTCGCTACTTATTGATAAGGTAGACATTGATTTTGCATTAATTGTGCTCATCTGGTAATTACCTGGTGTAGTGAATATTAGAGAGCAATGCAATGGGTGATTTTTGTTGCGTATCGTAAATGAGTACAGAGTTCTTTGTGGCTACTGCCAGGATTTGGCGTCGCCGAAGCGGGAAGGCGGCGTTCGGGCCCGTGTCACGAGCCGAGTACTGCACGGGACTCCAGCGAACAGCTAAGGCTGGCGAGTCACATGGGATGATGCATGCTGGCCTGTAATAACAATGTTATTCTTATTATTAGCAGTAGGTACAGTCGGCCAAGAATCTGCTCTACCACCCTAAGGTTGAAACTCATATGAATGTAATTAAACATTAAGGTCATTGTTCACTTGTCACAATATACCAACTCTACCTTATTGATGTTTTAGTGACACAGGAAGTGTCATCGAAACTGATAGACCATTTTCTTGGCCGACCGTACACATTACATATATACCGTACCAGGAACTGATAGTAGAGACAGAAATTATAACATTTTTTTTAATTAATGCATGTTAAGTCTTGCACCAATGACTAAATAAATGGGATGTGGTGCTAGGTACATAAAGAGTGTTATAGTTTGTATGAATACAGAAGTACGCGAATGAAATCCCGAGCCGTACACTAGTAGTAGAATTCAATTTCAATTAACTAACTTCTCATCAACTGAACTACCAGCAATCATTACATAGTATAAAAAAACTAATTGCCTTCTTCTGTCTGTCTGTATGCTTAGATAATTAACAATACAACCAGATTGATGAAGTGGTTTTCTTATATATAGATAGTGTTTCTAGAAAAAGGTTTAATAGTATAATACAATGCATAATAGCAGAGAAACACTGATAATAATGTATATAGGTAAAACAATGTTTGCCAGGTTAGCTAGTAAAAACAAAAAAATAGTTTTAACAATACTTACACCTTCAGTGAATATCTTGTGTATATATAAATTGCATTTATTGGTTTTATATCCATCTTGCCTTGTTCGGGCTCAATCTTTCCTGCAGGCACAGCAATGAGTAATCCATCAGGGCTAAAGTTGAGCCTTCTGTAGAATGTCTGAAGTGTGTCATCATGATATAGTCGTACATTCACATTGTGGAATGGATGATCTTTCGGGAATGGCAGACTGGCTTTACCACTTCTTGATATAACCTTCTTAGATTGGACATCAAATGTGCGAAACACTCTGGAAAAATTGTAATAGCAAAACATTAATTTCTTTTTAGGGTTCACACATCTTGATTTTGGTCACTTTGTGTTCCTTTACCATACAAGTGTTGCATAGCATAGGCTGGTACTCCATAATTAAAGTTTTATATAATCTAGCTGCTGCGAGAATGTATGAGTCTGTTAGTTGATTTGACTTTTCCTATAATTAAAAAAGGTAAGAAAGTAGGAGTTTTTTCTGGGATTCATGACATCCAGCTAAATTAATATTTTATTAGTTGAATTTGATGGGTGTTACAAATGCAGTCTCCCACCCAAACTAGTTTCGCCACATTACAAAACAAATTAAATATCTTACCTATCAGAACTAGAAGATGCTATCATTTGACCTTTTGGGTCCCATGCTACTCCTTGTACAAAGCCTTTGTGATCTGTCAATATTGATGTATATTTTCCACGGTTCACATCCCATATAATTAACTTATTGTCCACTGAGCCGGAAGCCAGATGTTGAGAGTTAGGACTCCAACTAATATCCAGCACATCCTCCATGTGACCACGAAGAGTCTGAAAGATATGTATTTATCATTCATATTATGTACAATGGATAAAATATGTGTATAATTAAGGGAAATATCCCAGAATAATATAAAAAGAAGTTGTGTGGTTTTATGAAACCATGATAAAAGTGAAACTTTTACACATTTACTAACTAAAAATCTTCAGAATAATATTCTATTAAAGGTATAAAAATTGCCTTAAAAATCTTAATTTATCCCTACTCAGCGGCCGACTGTGACGCGACATGCAACACACAGTAAACGTTCACAAAAGTTTTTTATGTAATTGGGCATATTTACATTATTTACTAAACCTGTTAAGTACATAAATCTGAATGGGGACATAGGGTTGATGAATCTAAAGCTACTTTCAGCCAAATTTGGGTCTTTTAGGAAAAAATGTGTATTAATTTTCTACTTCTTTCATAGAAATATTTTTTAACATGTTGATGAATTTTTTCAGAATAACCAAAAAAATGGTAGTAAATTTTGTACAGTATTTTTTTTACTAATAATAGATTTTAACTAATACTAACTTTGAATATTGTCCATGTCTCTTTATATACTTCATCATTTTGGTCAGTTTGATTAGCTGATTCTTTTTCGGTATTCTGTTTCCAAACGAAGATGATGGCTTCGTCATCACCCGATGCCAGCAGCTGACCATTAGGAGACCACCGTACGACATTGACTGCCTTTTGGTGGCGGTTTAGATCTGCAGCTACTTCGAAATTTACTTGACCAGTTTCAGTTGTGTTTACATGCCAGATCTGTAAGTAGAGTAATTATAAGCACAGTGCCTCATCGGTTTTGCTAATTAAGCGTATAAGTACGTTAAGTAAATAAAAGTAAATTTTGCTTACCAGTACATGGGAATCAGTACCACCACTTGCTAACCGCAAAGATTCATTCAACGATCCCTTTTTGGGTTGGAAATCTATACTTAAAACGGGGTCGCGATTGTGCCATGATATTTCAGGTATAGTGTACTTCATGATTTTATTGTTGTAGCGTAATTTATATTTTTATAAACTAAAACTACGACAAAGCAGAATTGTGAAACAAGCAACTTCATCAGCTGTCAAGTTTTGGCGGGTTTTTATAGTTATTTTTTATTAGTGTTGGTGGTAATTTGACGTAGATGATTATTCTTTAAGTCTTTTTTAATCATTCGTTCTCATTTCCGCCACACATGATTTACGGTGTGCAAGTAGCATTACGCATTCTTGGTCTTTTAACGATATGTTTGAGTTGTTACGTTTTGCTAAAACTAAACTGCATTATTTTCAAAGAGATACATATGATTTAAAAATGTATAAAAAATATTAGCCAAGCTTGGACAGAGCTTAAGCCAAGGTGTTGCGCCGGCATTACATGAACGCTTACGCCAGCGTTATAAAAAAAACCTTGTAAATTCATTCTTGGTTCATCTTCATTCATTCGTCATTATTGTTTTGCTGTTGTGTGTGCGTGCGGCTGCAGTCGTCGTCGTTGGCCTATACGACGAAATTGTCTGAAATTGACAAAACCTGAGTAATTAAGGTCTTATAAGAGTTTCCCGGAAATAATGAAGTGAAGTTGAATGTCTTTGTGATCAGACCCTTCATGTTAGCTGATCTGTAATTCGTCCGTAAATCGTTAGTGGTTTTGCAGTATTTGTTGAAATATTTTGGTTGTTATAGTGCACAAAACCTTTCACAATGCCTACAAGTGCTGTGTACCAACCCACGACCGTGACATACGAGCAGCAGCCCAGTGATCAGCGATGGAACTGTCCCATCAGCTACTTCTCACGGCGAGTGACAAGTAGCCTGAACCGACCCATCTGCGTGAGGCTGGGGCTCGTTGTGTTTGGCAGCGTTCTCTTCATAATTGGTAAGTTGAACATATTACTTTTTTGTTTTGCTAATACAATAATAATTCCTTCCAATAGGAATCTTGTAATGGGATCTTATTGTGGGTAATATCAATTATGTATTGCTAAATTGATACAATTTTAGGTAAGTAAGTGTCACTAAATAGTTATCCCTTAATAGAATTAAGTGGAGACAAATAAGAAAAATACTATATATTTTTTTTTTACAAATTGTATATCAAGTTTATTGTAGATCACAGATATTATACTAATTACTGTATTTCTTTACATGAATGACTGAAATACCTCTAAACCTAAGTGCTATTAGGGTTATCCAAGGTATTCTTGGCTGATGTCAAACCACCATTATTGTTGGGCAGCAAAATAGAAGACACCATGTTCAGAACAGTTGTATGGATTTTGTTGAATGGGCTAACATTGTGTTATGTGTACAGTTGCCAAATCGGAACAGTTTACCAGCTTAATGTTGAAACTGATATGAACATTGTTAGCTTCATTTTCTTCTTTCTTACATTGTAACAACTCTACCTTAACCTTGAATTTTTTGTGCATAATTTTCCCTGTGTGGTCCCAGGGACTCACTACTATAAAAGTGCACATAAAATTTAAATTAAAAGTGTATTTAATCTTATAATCAGTCTTATAATTCTAAAGAGTAATATTTATTTATTGTCTCCTTATTGTTGTAATTACACATAGTTTTGGTTTTAACCCTAACATTTAAAAAAAAATGTAGTCTTAACAAAAATAGCATAACATTATGGAAAACTTTTATCTGCAGTAAATATCTCTAAGTAAACTTTAGTAATCTACGAGGAACTTTCAAATACTTACTTACTGTCTTAGGTCCTAGCATACCCGGGGGGTACATAGGGCCTTGCAGATATCTCTCCATGTCCCTCTATCCAGTGCTGCCGTCTTTGCCACAAAAACTTTTAAATAATTTATACCGTCCACGTCACAATTATATAAAAATCAATTGGAAAAATAAAAAATACATATAAGGGCTATTCCCCACATTCCTCAGCACATGTGGAACATAACTATGTTATGTTAAGAAACTTCTTAGTACAGCCCAGACACACTGGCTTCAGCTCGAAATATGATTTGACCAGTCCCATCTGTTGCAAACATAGCCAACCAAAACACATTATCGGTTGGATTTGAAAAGCAGCACAAGAAATTTTATCATATCTACTTGATTGGTATATGGTTCAGGTGGATAATTAGCTCGCAGCTGATCAAGGTTTGTATTAGTCCACTGAAAAATTCCATCCATTTGACCTTCAAAATGTTTTTCAAAAGATTGAAGAGGAGTCATAGGGGCATCATCTGTAGCAGCGTTAGGTGTAGACAGAATGCATAAAATGCTATGGGACTGAGTGTGTGAAGTTTTGGAAGGTGCGTTACTAGACCACTAGTGACGATTTATACCATAATAGTAGTTACTAGGCCCAGTTGACTCCGAATTTTCCTCATCATCACTTGACGAGGAGCAGAAGCATTGTGACTCTGAATCGTGGTCCGATTGTTCATAGTCATCTTCTGATTCAGACACAATTTCATTTAGTTATAACAGATGCAGATTTTTCGTCCATTACATTTACAGCACTTCTCGAAGCCATTTTGTGTTCTAAAAGTGAAAAAAAACATCTTTTCAAGAATAGTTAACAGGGAAAATCCCACCACTACCTCTTAGGTAGGCAAAGGCATACGTTTTCTTGATTCCACACAAATTATCTTTGTCCATCCCTGTTTGGTTACCAACTCTCCCCCTTCTGGGGCATGACGAACACATTACGGAGACTTCCCGTCGTGTCCTCGTCGCGTCTTCAGTCGTTAATAGGCTTCATATGTTCTTCGAGCTGTATGCCAGCGATTAGCAAACTCACGCAAGCGTTCAAGATCCCTCGACTGCTTACCAGGTCCCTAAAGTAGGTATATTGGCCCTGGCTCGGTCCGCTCCAGTTTCTCCAGTATAATCTGCAATCCCGAATGCAGATCATACAATGGAATACTTCTGCAGTAAGTTTTCCATAATGTTATGCTATTTTTGTTAATACAAAGGATTTTTTTTTAAATATGACTAATTCATAATTTATACCGAAGAACTTTGGTAGTTACCTGTATTTCTTCCTTTGTATATGCTTTTTATAATAATATGGAGTATTGCCAATCACAACAAAACTCATGAAAAGATCTTTCTCTTTTTAACCAACTTCACAATAGGAGGAGGTTCTTAATTTGACAGTATTTTCTATATAGTACAAAACAAAGTTGCTTCCTGCTGCTGTCTGTCCGTATGCTTAGGATCTTTAAATTATTCAACAGATTCTAAAGTGGTTTCTTTAATAGATAGCGTGATTCTTGAGGAAGGTTTATATGTTTAAATACATGCACATAATAACAGAAACACCGTCAATAATGTCTATTGGCAAAACAACATTTTCCGGGTAAGCTAGTTTTTACAAAACAACGTCACAATGGCCAAGGATCTCTTTACCTTTTATTCTCAAAGTAGGAGAAAATGCTGTGTGGTATCGGCAAATAGAATACATGTGTCACCACCCCAGCCCATCTTTTCCCGTCGTGGGGATCGTAATGGGCGACCGCGGGAACTCTCCAGAGGATGGGCAGCAGCACTCTCTGAGAGTTAAACCACAATACCACTGCAATTGCCAATCCGCATGGATAGCGTGACGATTATTGGAAATTCCCCCAAATGTTCATGGAAATCATTGTGGGAGGCCCTCGTCCAGCATTGTACGTTATGAGGATGATGATGGGAGAAAATATGCAGAAGTTAACTGTAATCTGTTTGATGGGTTACTATTAGTTGAAATCACTACCTTAAAGGCGTAAGATTGTACTCAGTGTTTATGAATAAAATCCTGGCAGGTTGTAAAATCACATTAGTACGTTATTCACGTAATGTCATACGCACATTGGAGTCGTCGGAGCACGCGCAATGTTTCCTTCGTCTCGCACACGCGCGCACTGTTAATGACGTATACTTCCGCAGATATTTCATCCTATATATTTCTTTTAGGACATATTAACTGTTACATGTGTGTACGCGAGAGACTTTAGCCGTCACGTATTTCTTATACCAGGGTTTGGCTGTTTATATTAAAAAGCAAGGTCTAAAATGTTTGTAATTATACGAATTTCGTAGAGTCTGATAGCCTCTTGTTATCATCATCAGCCTATACTTACTTGTTCAGCCTCGTGTTAATACCATCGTATCGTATAGAGCCCCATCGTATTGCTTGAACACAGTCCCAAAATGAGAAGTCACACAAAGTTGCATCGACGACGCAATGCACCGATATTTCTAATAGGTACATTACATATACATCATTATATACGTGTCTCTGACCCTTGGCCTTAGAAAATATCGTTGCGTCAAGACAACCGGCAGTATGACATGCCACCAAATTTAACCAGTACCTCTCGAAAGGGTCATTTCCCCCAGCCCGGTACAATTTTTAAGAGAAATAAGTGTTAGTAGGTAATTGCAGTCATAGGTTATCGTAATGCAACAACAGTTCTCTAGTCTGTCAGTTAGATATTTAACATAGTTACAAAATTATGTAGGTAATTAATATAAATTGTCGTTACACGTCAGTGTTAATTGTAAAGGTATAACCTATCTAATTTACAACTATGAATGACGCGCACACAAATGTAAATAAATACAAAGTGCATAATTGTGATGTGATAACAACTCGTGTATATAAATCTAATTCCAGATGGCACAATGCGCGTATGAATTAAACAGTGGCAGTCTACTGTTTCAGTTAGTTATCAGCACATTTATGAACCGTGGCATGAATCACTAGGTACAACTCACATAGGTACATTGCGTACTGTTTTTAGATTACATTTTTTGTCGAACTCGTATTCATCGCCGTAATGTACGTTTAATTCTTTCATGTATTACGACTAGCGGATGTTCGACGATTACTGTTTAAATTTTTCATACAAACTTCAACTCATTGTAGGTATATTGCGTTTTTATAATTTTACAATTATTAGTGAAAATTATAAGTTACACACCTTTCGGAACCTACGTATTAAATTTCAAGTTCCTATATTCGGCGGTTTTGACTAAGCGATGATGAATGAGTGGTATTTGTATCGGTTTTGTGTATTATAAGTTGAGGCATCCAACTTTTTCTTTACAACTACAACAATTTCTTGCGTTTTACTCTAAAGACAGTTTACGTTTTTGTTCAATTATAGTCGCTGACTGTACAAATCGTTCACAGCAATCGTGCTGCGGCGCTGTGGCGTCGATGACTCACTTCGATCTTAATCATACCGCCCCTGTACAACAGACCGCTCCACCTATACAAAACCAGTTTGACAGCACCCTGAATCGGTTACACGAATGCGAGCACACAAGAACAGGGATAGAATAATGATTTCAACGTTAATACTTACTCTATAATACATTTTAGAAGCTAGAATAACTAACAATGACTCCAAAGACCAGAAATTCTTTTCATTAGCACCTTCATTGTTAGATCTCATAGTAAAGTAAGATTAAAAAAAATATCCATTAATTGAATTGCGTCATACTTTCTGTGAATTGTAGTGAAGAAAAAAAGTAATTCGGTAGTTCTCTCTGCTTTCCGCGTGCAGCTTTCGTCTACGAAGGTCATCAAACTTCTGTTGTGAAGGTTCTGTCTGACTTCGCGTCACCGCTCGGTGGCGGCGAGGCGCTTCGCTTCACTAAGATACGAAACTACAAATCTCGAACCTCTAAGCTCAGTCAGTGATAGCATACCGCCCAAAAAAAAAACGTTGCCGGTTGCCCTTGGCTCAGTCATTGTCCGCCGAACTCTAGCTTCGACTGTGACGAATTATATGTGGTCTCGACCTCCAAGTAATTCTCCTACAAGAGAGGTTCTATTTCATTTGATACACTAATCTAAATTATTTTCCTCTTACGTGATTATGTTTACCACGTGTTTGGAATTTTGCTTTTGTCTTACATAATGTGATGATTCTGTCTAGGATATGAACAGCTGGTCATTGCCGGTCATTTGGAGTGAAAGGCCATTCTAATGAATCACTAATGTGCCCCACTGCCCACTGCTGGAGCCCACTGTTTCCGGCGCCCCGTTCACGTAACTGTAGAGGTCATAATACAATAGTTTTGTTTGCAGTATTCAGTATATTTATTGCATATCATGGTACAATTTCATGTTACAATATTTGTAGAACAATCATGACACCCTGTAATGGCATTGCAAAGTAAAAACAATATTAACTTAGCTTAAGTATTTATAAAATAGTAATAGAATAATTGAATTTGAACCTATTAACTAGTATAATGCGCAAATGTTCTAATAATACAATATGTAAGTATTATAAACTGAAAAAAAAGAGGGAATAGTTTTAAGGTAATGTTACACAGTGACAAAACAGTAAGAAAGTACAAGAAGCGAGCAACAGGACTGCAGCCGTGGAGGCCGCGTCGGCCCGCCTTCGTGTATTATTGATGCAGCCGATAAACACCCACTCGAAAAGAGGTCACAACCGCTCGTGCTTTCACACTATTTTTAGGATGATTATTTCCGACTTTCAAGCTATCAATACATTCGTCAGTCTGTTGCTCACCATATCCACACGATCAGAATAAAGAATCGAATTTATTTCGGGAGCTATGTCGGCCTTTAGGGGAGCTACGCGATATATCCCTTTTCCTTAATGGTATTCTAAGCTTGCTATAAATACGCATGAATTATAACATTTCAAAAGTTAAAAGTTGGTAGATCAGAAAATTATCGTTATTTGTTTTTCGTCTAAGGTAGGAGCAACGTTAGAAAGGCTATAAAATGTGACTCTTGATAAAGCAAAATGTCTAGGGAGAAGGAAACGTAGCGATATGTCCTACAAAACCAAAACTGTGTTCTGAATTAAAATCGAAGGCAGAGAGGAAGTCCATAAGAGGCGAATTGCTGATTTCTGTGTCTGGCTTTCCTGTATATTCTTTATAAGCAATTACTTCCGGACTGTGCGCCATTAAACCTGCGAACCCTCGTATATGTTACCATACTGGTGATCAATCTGCATTATGCATTGAAAACAATGTGCAAATCAGTCCTACTTATAACGTAGTACTGTTATTTATTCATCCAAATATAGAAATATACAAATCATATAGTATAAAAAACAAATATTTACTACCTTAATATATTACTTACCTACTCATCATCCCACGTCTATTATAAATAAGAACGCGACATGGATTTTCCAATAGATAGAAATATGTGTATAAAACGATATCATTATTATTAAAAGTGTAAAACGGGTATTATAGCTCGAAAATTAACCAAAGATAAGCATTCAGCTTACCTTCGTTGTACCGACATTTCTACTTACATGTACCGTGGTCACGAGCTGACAAAAAACGAAGGTAAATTAATGCTTATCTGCGCGTTTTCTTAAAAAAAGATATTATTGTTAGGACCAAACAAAAGCTGCATTGATGGACTGACACTTTGATTTTGATTAATTTGAATATTAGGTGTCACTTCATCTATTAAAAGGGACCGTATTAAAATCCGTTACGTAGTTTTAAAGATATAAGCATGCATAGGGACAGACAGCGGAAAGCGACTTTGTTTTATACGATGTATTGATAATAGAACGACGATTAGACGACTATCTCAAGATGTCCGTTTCCATTCGTATCAGACACAGAAAATATGTCCATTATAAGCACATTAAAGGTCATTATTCTAAAAGCATTCCAACAAAATTTTGACAGAGCATGAACGGATGTTGTTTAAAATATTTAATTCAAATACGTCATACGTAATATGCAGTTGACGAAGCTTGTGACTACTGTAGGTAGTTAATACATTTTTTTATTCTTTCTTTCTTTAGTAAAGTTTAATAAATTAATGGACGCTTCATTTGAAATCCGTTCAATAGTTTTTGCGTAAAAGAGTAACAAATATCCAAACACGATTACAATATAGTAGGATTTTAAAAAATACAACATTGTTCTACCTTTTTTTTAATTTTCATTGCGCCCCTAGCGAATTTGTGTTTTTGTTCCCACGGACAATGTTATTTGGCGTGGTTTGCGAGAGTGGTAATTCTGGATGGTGCAAAGCCGGTTGCCCCATCCCGCCGCCGACCACAGTTCCATAACCAGTCCGCGGTAATGCAGCCGGAGCCACGCGCAACTCACTTGGCAAACAACACTTTCAATATTATGCTCTAACCAACGACGCACTTTGCCAGTAAGCGTGCCACTACTACAGTAACAAGAGCTGTCCACCGCCCGAAGGCAGGAAAGGATCTACCAATAAGTAGACTGTATATGTACCTTCTTGCATCCATGCAATGAATATGGTTCGGAATTAAAAAAAATATAGCAACGAAGTTCAACATTTTCCTTTGTAATGAATAACTAGGAAAATACATATACCATGTTATTTCCTCACTTTTGCTCATACAACTTGTTACAACAGCACACACACACACGCACAAAATAAGTATATTACTTTAACACCACAGTCCATAAATATATATTTTGTCTACTTATTTTCAGTTCAAACACAATTTGCTATTTTCAATCATTGACGACAAATGCCGCGTACAGCATGTCCCTGATCAGTCTCTACCAGCGATAATTTCAGCAAGCACTTACATTATTTAATGATACCACTAAATAATGTAAATAATTATAACACGTTGATTGATGTCTATATAGACAAACCGCCGTAGCCGTGCGGTTAAAGGGAATTTCAGTAGTACTAGAAACAGCGAAGTATCAATAACTCATAGGAAGTCGAGTATCATTAAATACGATATTATTGAATGTCGACGTTGGAAATTTCCTATTTCTATACTTTCTATTGAACGAATTGTCACTTATTTTATCAAAATACACATGTTTCAGGGCTATTGTTAATTCTGTACTAGCCATGTTTGTCGTCAACGTCTCCGATTGTTAGGAATAAACGGCTGCGCAAATACTCGCAGTAGGTATGTACTGTACATGCCTCCGGCTTTATATTATTATAGGAAGTGGTTAATAGTATAAATATGAAAGTTTGAATATGTGTTTTTAAGCACAATTTTGGAATATCGTTACTTATAAATCGGAGTAGAATACGTACGTAGACTATGACGTTGGCAAGATTATAATATTATTGCTGTAGTTTGGTATATATTTCAACCGGTATTGGAGTTTGGCGGCTTAGCTAGTTCTCTAAAGGAAGTAATAAATCAGATTCTGTACAAGTAGGAGGAATAAGTCTTGAAAAGCTCGATTACAATGTGCCCCGCTAATAGAGTTACGACTGATCGTAAATGGAGTCAGTGACCGTGATTGCTTCACTTAATTTTATTTGAAGTTGTTATAGAATGACGTACACAATGTGCTGTGCCCACTTAAATAAAGGTGTAGAGGGAGTTTCGAAAACATCTTTAAAAATATGCTATACTAGCGACCCGCCCCGGCTTTGCTCGGGTGCAATGGCGATACAATACAAAATGTATTTATATTTATTTTGTTTTTTATTTACAATATTTAAAGCCAAATGTAATTAGACAATATAAAAAATAGCCTATTTTCATTTGAAAAAACGTAGCTTTCTTTTAGTGTAAGAATCATAAAAATCCGTTCAGTAGTTTCTGAGCCTATTAAATACAAAAAAACAAACAAATCTTTCCTCTTTATAATATTAGTTTAGAAGCATAGATATACTTTAAATTACTGTTTGTTAGCTATTCAATTTGTGCTGTTTTGTTTGTCACAGTCTTAGGTCGGTGTCACGGCCACACTTGTCGATATTGAGGTATTTTTGTAAAGTATGTACAATATCTATATACATACCTACCTAACCTACAGAAATACAAAACTCAACGCAGACATGAGCAAATGTAGTCACTTTTATTACACTGACAACAATGAGTTGGCAAGAGAAGTAGATTCTGCATTACAATGAGTGTGTTTGCATCTGGCTCCAACCTGCGGAATTGATTGGGATCATTAGAGTCGTATTGCGTCGCTGAATATCCATATATTAGATAAATTGGCGGCATACTGCTGGTAAGTGGCCTGCACCAGTTAAACATGTTTCTTATACGACGAGCTAGCTAGATATTGAGACTAAGATGTATTTCGATTGTACTGTGGTTAGGCATGATATCAAATAGCGAATGTTTCTAACGCAAGCCAATCTATATTGTATCTCACAGAAAGAAAGGTTCATTGAGTATTCCACAAGTAGGCTTGTAGGATCGTTGACTCGAAAGAATTTTAAGGTATTAGGTAATTAGTGATCTGGTTTCATCTCACTAGCAAGCATGTTCGTAGTTCGTTTTCTAAATTGATTTGAATGTTGTTTTATTATTATTATTCTTGAAAGGTAACTTCGGCACTGAAACGTACCTAACGTTTAACCTACAAAGATAACGAATATTATCATGACAGTTTTCTCAACAAAAAACAAACGGGGAAGTATTTATCGCAGAAAATTGAACATTTGCGATTCTTGTCATGTTTCTAGTCTGCTTATGGAAGATAAACGTACTGCCCGACAAGGAACTTTTGGCGTTCCTATGGTTAAAAATTTTGCCACCCAGTTCAAGCCAATCGAATAAGCCAAGCTTGTAATGGCGGATGATGATCCATATTATAACAATATAAGCTTTAATAAATCGCCTAAAACAAACCAAGATAGGTAGAAATATAAGAGCAGAGAGAAATCACATTAAATACTCAGTACTTATGCGCTTAAAAATCCTTGTACTGTACATCGTTATTCCAAGAAACGTCTCCACATGCTGGACTGTTAATTAGCTAGGCAAATGCTCACAGTTTCTAACAACAAACAAAAGCTTTGTTCAGTTTACTTAGAACACTCGGTGATTTGTTGTGGACATATTAAAACGTACTAATCCAGTGAATTGAGATGTCCCGTATCAGTTTAACCCAAATGGAAAGTGAAGTGTCGTACACTCTGTGGCCGCCCACGCGAGTCGTTGACACTCACGCCAACGCTCCATTGTTCGTCAAAGGATGTGCCCGATTTTGCGAACAACAATAATGTTTTCAATTCTTGTCGCATATTCAACTATCCCCCCATTTACGTCCTATGTGTTTCTAGGTATTTTAAGTATAGATAATTCCGTTAATTCCTTTCTCTTGTTCCTTAAAGGGACAGTTATCGTGTTTATTTATAACCATTCGTTAGAAACTGTTGTCTCACAAATTCCAGAAGTATGTTTTTCATAATCTAACAACAATGTTGTAAAAAAGATTATTCACGGTATCAGTTGCATACACAATCGGGGAAATATCTCGTAGGTCACTTAAAGCCTTGCATTTTGGCGCAAAGGCAGAATAACTAATTTTAAAGATATTATTTCACTCGATAAACCTTTAGCTTTGCGAATACGCATAAAAATACATTTAGATTTTTCATCGTTACAGGTATATCGCTAGCAGTAGCTGGCGGAGTACAGTACGGAGGATCACCACCTGAAGCGCCGCCCGTGGAAGACGACGGCGTAGGCATGCTCATCGCTGGCGGTGTACTCATCTGTCTGGGCTTACTATTTGCTGGTAAGTTTCGCTTGTCCTACAACATCGCAGCTTTTGTTACTGAAGTTATCATAAACTCATTGTTCTGATTATAAGTATGTAATCTAGTTGTTTTCAACGTCATTGTTTTACACGTATGTTACGTCTTAAGGAACGATTTTATGTCTGACTGCACGCAGCAACATTATAGCCGGCAGAAGTCGTATCGCGACGTTACTGCTCGCTTCTATTGTATGCACTTGTATGAAACTTGTTGCCAGCATTTCATAGAAATACATCTGAACCGGAATATTAGTGTAAGTGACGAAAGTGCTAACGAGCGTGCCATGAACCGACGTCATCTGGCTCGTTTCACGTTAGTAGAAGATGCATTAGTCTCGCACGACAAAGTAACGTTACAATCTTTCAAGATGGACAGATTTCGAATTTGGACCTTCATGCGTCGCTGAGTTATGAGGAGTTTAAAAAAATCAAGAAAAGATCAAGTCCGAAGACGAACGATCATAGCATAAAGTACTTGCTTCTGTTTCGTTTCCAACTATCTTTGACAGATTGATGTTTTTTAGAAGATTTCTGAAAACTGGTAGGTAAAAGAAGAAAAATACGGGGAAAATGGCAAGTCGATTTTTTGTAATAAAGTCTTGATGTTTTGGAAAAGTATGCTAACATGTTTGTGTTTACCATATTGTAGGTAAATATGTCTTTTCAATATTCGCGTGTAATATTATGTAATACTTGAACTATGTAGCTGACCTGCCGAACTTCGCATTGCCACGTACTTTGAAATCTATGACGTTGTTTAAATTTTCTTTTCGAATATAGTAGGCTACTATACTTTCTTGAGTTCCACAATGTTTGAAACGATATACTAGGAACAGATAGCAAGTGGGTAGGCTCAAGTATCAGCAAGGTAACTGTTACATGAATTGTAATTTAGTATCAAAATATTTACAAATAAAAAAAATCCCAACCGATGGAATATACCGAGGTAAGCCGATTTTTTGCGTAGAAATATGTCCCTAAACAAAATTATATATATAATCAATCTCCCCACCATGTTTCATCAAAATCCATTCATTCGTTTAACCATGAATATGTAACTTACATAGACACTCATATAATCACTCGCAAACTTTCTCATTTATAATATTAGTTGGATTTATTCCGGCTTTATAAGTTTTGTACACGCTACATCATTTTGTCAAAAGCGTAACAATACAAACGTCTATCCGAATTTTCTCATTTATAATATTTTATATTAATCCCTAATAATAATGTGAGATAATCAGGAGTTTTTAGAGAAATAGGGTATATTACCCGTTTGCTAGGATCTCTCTAAAATTTTTACTCGTTCATGGAACCTTGTAAATATTTACACATCGTATCTGTAGGTGTGACGTGGTTTATTTATGCTACGTTTATCATGTTGAGGTAGGTTGGTTTTGTAGTGTGATCATTTAGATAATCAGCTCATCAGCTAGGGATATTTATATTTTGTCCTTTTTTTGTGGAGTATCTACTCAATGCCTCTGCCCACCCCGCTTTGGGATTAAAAAGCGTATCGTCATAATATTTTATGAAATGTATGAGATACCGTAAACCGTTAAGCAATTTGCTCTCCGGATCGATGTAGTGATTCGGGGGTCCGATGGCACTAGTCAAGCCACTTCGGCAACCGGGATAGCCGCTATGAGGAGCAGTAGTAGTATTAACATGTATTGTTCGCCAGGTGTCGGCGGTTGGGCATGGTCATCCCGCTGGGCGGGCGGCAAGGAGGCGGCCAGCGGCGGAGCTGCGGCGCTCACCGCCCTCAACCCGTCCACGGACCCGCTGGTGGCCGCTCAGTACGCGCCCGTGAGGGACGCACCGCCGGCGCCCGACGACGAGATGCGCAACCTCATGGACAATAAGGACTGGTTTGTAATTTTACACTTACTTCATCCGCAAAGTTAGAAGGCCAAGTATAGTTTAGATACATAGTTTGTAGAATACATTTATTTAGTTCGCATCAAACACACATATACACAAAAGTTGATATTAAAAAGAAGAAATAATATTCACTTGTGTGCTACACGCGAAGAACACCGATACCATGGAGACGAGATTGCTATTGCAGTAGTTAGTTACGCAGAAAGAGAATTCTTGCCAAAATTAAATACAGTACTGTACACAGTATTCACAGCTTTACTCTTACAAAAAAAGGTCCTGTATCCCTGAACTTTGATCAACTGATACGTATTATCTTTCACTGCTGTGATCATAAAAGACGTCATCATCACTGCAGCATCAGCACAGGTTTTGCCTTTCTAGGTCGAACAGATGTGAGAAACCTGAAACCTGATCATGATTTGCACGTTTTCTCGCGATATCTCAACATATGTAACTTTACAGAAACGTGATTTTTAAATATATTAATGGCCATCCAGTGACCAATTGCGGCAATTGATAGTTCGTTCGCATACTTGCTAATGTCGTCATAACGCTTAGTAGATTTTTTAAGTAACTAGTTTATAATTAATTTCGCAAATGTTACCTAATGTGTTCAATAGAAGGTATGGTAGTAGTTAATTAATGTAACATTTACCTAAATACCTGATTTAATATAACAGCATATCATTTACAACGATTTACATTATATTTATCGACTTGTTAGGAGATACATACATAAACACTGGAGTATTATTACTCGACATGTTAAACTCATTCAATAAATTGTCGGTTCCCATTCATTGTTTCACATGATGACGCGTTTTTCATATAATGCTGGATAATTTATGATCAAGTACAGCTATGTTTACCTATGTTGAACGATATCACTCCATTACAATGTTCAGTACTGGGTAACTTACTTACGTACTATGATAAATTGTCTATCTTTTATTCTTAGATCGTACTTGTCGAATGCGTGTGCCTAGTTGTTTGTCAATTAATTTATATCGATTTAA